>CM055095.1:42539722-42739722 GCA_029204225.1 Diphasiastrum complanatum | reverse complement strand
GTACGATCGTAAGAATCTCATCATTCCCATTTGTACCTTCTTCTCCCATCATTTTGACATCATTTGGAGTTTGGATGAGTGGTCCAAGTTCTTCCAAAACGTTGCCAAAATTGGGTGGTGGTTCGTCGTGTGTATCCAATTCAACAATATCTTTTTCTTCAAACACACGTCGTTTTCTTGCATTAAGTTGGATCACATACCACCATCTTGGGTCTATTCGATTTGGATGAAATATAATCTGCCAAAGAATTAAAAAAAATTAAGTTAGTCTTATAAGATTGATACATAAATAATTGGATTGCAAATATTAATGACATTGAAATTTTAGAGTCTCACTTGTTCGCAATGTCATGGCAATACTAAAGTGTCATGAGAGATTTTGTTGAGTCGATTTGAAAAAACTTTGAGTTATCATTAATCATCGTGGCGTTGCTTCCACGATAGATGACCTTAAATCATTTTATGTTAAAAATAAAGTATTTGTCGTTAGTCTCGTAATCGACTTTATAAATATGTTCCAATGTGCCGACATAGTCTAGGTTGTCTGAAATGATATTAGGGTCCCTCGCACTAGAACGACTCTCTTGTTGAAAGTTGTCTATTATACCACAATCATATGTATGTCACTTGTTGTCAACACTCTCAACACGGTATTGGTGTCCATATGTCCACATGGTAGTGTATGATGTATACTAAAATACAAAAAAAAAAAATGTGTGTCATTAGAAATACTATTCATATATTGAGTAGACTTCACAAAAACAATATTACACTAACCTTCCATCCACATCCACGAATAAATTCTCATTCTAATTCGGTCAGTTCTTCTTTGTTTTCGTATGCTTTTAGCATCGTATCAAAAACCCATTCACGAGAGCATTTTGAAGGTAAAGGCTCCAAAGGGTCGTCATTCTCCAACGCCCTCCTTCTTCATCGATTGATATTTTTTCTTCGTTTCAATGTTATGTTTCTTTTCTTTTTGGCTTCTTCATACTTTGAAATCCGCTTTTCCATTTGTCCATTATAATATAATAGGAATGTGTCAATTTTTTCTTTTAATTGAGGTGAAAGTCTCTTTTGCACACATCTAGCTTGATCAAAAACCATGTAGAATAGTGTAAATTGTGTACACAAGTGGGTCCCACACATGTGAGGCCATGATGCCACGTGGGAAACCCATCCTAATGTAGGTTAGGTCAAGTCAAGAGAGTTGGTCATGTCTATTTGGTGGTCATTCCTACTTTATAAGACCTACACCTAAGTTTAAGGTGAAAATTTGACCAACTAGCTACCTACCAAGCATAACTCTAGGAAATAGACTAGGGTTTCATGTTAGGTCAAGGAGAGTGAGTTAACTTCCTTATTACATGCTGGAAATCCACCTAACTTCAAGAAGGAAGTCGAATTTGCTATGTATTCCCTCTCTCCATAGTGAGTAAAAAGAAAATTTTTGGAGTTCATTGGCAATCTCAAGCTAGTTCACTATGTACATTGAGTTTTTGTGATCCAAATGAACCAAATTAATTCCTACTTGTTTCTCAGGTTGAAGCCCGTACTACAGCCTGTAGCACACACGTGTGGGCTCGGATTTCAATGTTTATCAATGCTTTTGATTGTTAATGCTTGTTGTTTGTCAAATTGCCAATCTAGATCAACTTTTTTGTGTCTAGTTTTTTGATAGATTGTTAAGCAAGCATCCAATCACTCTTGTGGATCTTTTGTAGATCCATTTATGGTCCTAAAGTATAGTACTTTCACATGGTATCAGAGCCAAGTACAAGAGCATAAGCCATTGATCTAATGCAATCCATTTTTAGCAAGTTTTGGTGCTAAAAACAAGTATTGAGAGGGCAAGCTAGAATCTTGATTTTGGTGAGGAGATTTGATCCCAAACTTTGTAGGGGTCCAAATCCGTACTATCCACATGTGTGGGCACCTCTGAACCTACACTTAATGCATGGAATTCATTTGATCCAAAGAAATTCAATTTGTGAGCTTTTGATGTAATTTTTGGTGGAAATCTTGGGATAAACTACTAAGATTGAGTGCCATTGATTATATTTGACTTAGGGTCATGAAATCTAATTAATATAGGCTGAAATCAGGTCCTCTAAACTTGTTTTACGGGTCTTGAAAGTACATCAAAAAGTGTAAAAGAGATTAAGTCAGTTTTTTGTCCAAAAATAGCCAAAATTGGTAAGATTTGATTGTAAGTAGATTTCACATCATCTTATCTTCATTTCAACTTTGTGAGGGAGTGTTAGAACTGAGATTATAAGTCCATTTGTTGGATTAGAAATCTAATTTGAGTGAAACACTACAAGAGAGAGACCTTGGTGAGTTTCTAGAGACAATCAAATCCATTTCTTGGCAAGATTTGTTTGAAAGTAGTTTTCACTTCATCTTATCTTCATTCCAACTTTGTGAGGGAGTGATAGAACTACGATTATAAGTCCATTTGTTGGATTAGAAATAAAATTTGAGTGAAACACTGCAAGTGTGAGACCTTTGTGAGTATCAAGTCAATCAAATCTATTTCTTGTTTGTAGAAGTCACTAGTAAGATGGGATCTACTGGAACATACCTTCTAGAAGCTAGTGAGAGGTTGAATTCTACAAATTATGCTATTTGGAAGGTTAGGATGGAGTCACTCTTGGTTCTCCAAGACCTTTATGAGTTCTTGATTGAAGATGAAGATGAACCTCTAGGTGCACAGGAGTTAGCTAGATACAACAAGAGATCTAGGCTTGCACTTTATTGTGTGAAGATGAATGTGAGCAATGATTTGTTGAGGGCAGTATCAGCTTGTACTAGTGCTAAAGAGGCTTGGGAGTCTTTAAAATTAATCTATGAGTCTAGCAACACTTCAAGAGTTCTTATGTTTAGAAATCAAATTTTGCAAAGCATGATGAGAAGTGAGGAGAGTGCACATGATTATGTACTCAGAATCAAGTCTCTAAATAGGGAGTTGGCTTCCATTGGAGAGAAGATTCATGATGGGGAGCTTGTACAAATTGTTCTTAATGGTCTACAAGATGACTTTTCAAATTTGGTCCAAAGTTTTGCCATACAAGACACTTTGACAACTATAGAAAGACTTCACAGTGTATTAGTGGCTGAAGAGTGTAGGATGCTCCATGCAAAATCTAGGATGAGTTCCTTGTCGTTGCAGGATGGTGACGAGAAAGCCAATTTCTCACTCAAGGGCAAAAAGAAGACCAATGGAAAGAAGAAGCATCCAAAGGAGGCCAAAGAAGAGGATGATGCATCAAGCTCAAAGGACAAGTCAAAGCAAAAATGCTTCTTTTGTGGAAAGAAGGGGCATTATGCATCTGAATGCTACGAGAGGCTAAGAGCACAAATGGAGGAGGACAAACAATGAAACCTTGCAAAGGAGGAGGAGGAGGATGAAGTAGATGTATTCTTGATGGCATCTACATCCTCACCAACAAGCAATAGCAATTCAAGAGACAATTGGTGGAGTGTAGGATAGATGGTGATTGTTTCAGCTTGAAGAATGATGTTTGCATTGCAAAGGGATTTAAACATGGAAGATTGTTTAAGTTGGAAGCTAGTGTTCCTTTTGAAAGAATGAGCTTGGCAAAGGAGGAGATCACTCAAGAGGAGATCTTGGCAAAGTGTGATCTTGCTTGCATTGAGGAGGAGCATCAAAAGGAGGAAGATCTTGAGGATCAGCCTCAAAGCATGAGAGTTCCAAGGGAGTCCTCAATGACAATGGCCGAGTCATCAAATTGCATGCAAATTGTCCATTCAAGTGTGCATCTTGCAAGGGTGGTGAGCATTGGAGAGTCTACTATCTTTGAATACTTTTTGGAAAGTATTAGTAGACATGAGGTGACTTGTTTCTTACCTTTAAGATTCATGGTGTTTATTACTTTGTATGACAAGACAATGAAATGGGATGCTTTGAAATCTACATTTGTTGTTGATAAAGCAATTTCATTGGATAGCTATTTTTGTAATTGTTTGAATAGAGTCATAAAAGATGAAACATCATTTGCTTTGGAAATCTTTGTGTCCACATGCTTTGTGCATGATCATTCCAATGTAAGGACCAAAGATTATCATATTTCAATGATAAGAATAATGGTAGTGTTTTGCTCTTCAAGTACAGATTGTAGAATCTACTTGTTTTCAACCAAAGAATTTGTCAATGGTGGAAATGTGATCTTTCAAGAGTGGAAGATTTGTAAACTTGAAAAAGCACCTTCGGATCAACACCTTATTCAGTTTATTGATGTTTTTGAGTCAAGTCAAGTAGAGGATCAAGCTCAAGACCCGAGGACTCCAAGAAGAATCTTGAGTATCAAGATGGAGCCATCAAGGCTCAATCATATGGATCAAGCAAGGCAAGTTGTATTTGGCAACATTATGTATGCACTTAATAGTTTTAATGATGTATCTTCAAGTGCACAAAATGCCTTGGAATCCATGGCTTGGCATGATGTATAGTTTTTGAAGTGTGCTACATGCATATAGACACATTTGTGAAACATCTTGTAAGGGATTCTTTAAGAGGTGGTGAAAGATCCTTCATGGACATCATTCTCTATTGGAGTCTCAAAAGTTCCTTGTTTGTAGCTGGATTTTTTAGAGACTTCTAAAAGCTTTCATTCATCTATCAAGAGAGTTGTAAATGGATCAAGCTAAATTTGAGGAGGAGTGTGAAGAATTGCCAAAAATTGGCAAATCTAGCTTGATAAAAAACCATGTAGAATAGTGTAAATTGTGTACACAAGTGGGTCCCACACATGTGAGGCCATGATGCCACGTGGGAAACCCATCCTAATGTAGGTTAGGTCAAGTCAAGAGAGTTGTTCATGTCTATTTGGTGGTCATCCCTACTAAGTTTAAGGTGAAAATTTGACCAACTAGCTACCTACCAAGCATAACTCTAGGAAATAGACTAGGGTTTCATTTTAGGTCAAGGAGAGTGAGTTAACTCACTTATTACATGCTGGAAATCCACCTAACTTCAAGAAGAAAGTCGAATTTGCTATGTATTCCCTCTCTCCATAGTGAGAAAAAAGAAATTTTTTGGAGCTCATTGGCAATCTCAAGTTAGTTCACTATGTACATTGAGTTATTGTGATCCAAATGAAACCAGATCAATTTCTACTTGTTTCTCGGGTTGAAGGCCGTACTACAGCCTATAGTACACACGTGTGGGCTCGGATTTCAATGTTTATCAATGCTTGTTGTTTGTCAAATTGCCAATCTAGATCAACTTTTTTGTGTCTAGTTTTTTAATAGATTGTTAAGCAAGCATCCAATCACTCTTGTCGATCTTTTGTAGATCCATTTATGGTCCTAAAGTAAAGTACTTTCACAATTGTGAGATTATTTCGGTGATATAAAACAAAGACTCCAGAACAAGCCAACTTTCTGCAATGCTACATTTTGGCCTTGTCTTTTGTTTCACAAAGCCCTTCAAAACTTTCACACTCAAGGTAGAACATCCATCTCGTGTGCACAGGTCCTGCAATTGGTACTTCTTAAACCAAATGCACTAGAAGATGAGCTTGTATATACAACAAGGAAGCTGAAAATTCTCTTTCCAACAAACATACCATTTAGATCATTTGGATTTTCATGGAATCCAATTCACTATTTTTTATTTCTTTTGAAAAAATTCACCTGCAAGATTGATAGTACATTAGGTTGTTTAACACATAAAAAATATTGAAATAACACATATTTATACAAGTGCTTAAAAAAATATACAGACCTAATCATCGATGACAAATTGTAAAAGAAATTTCGTATGTCATTGTTGATGAGACCTTGAATAGAAAGTGGAAGTATGAATTGCAACATCTTATGCCAATCATGCGATTTCAATCCACTTACCATCAAAGTAAATGATTTGCATAAAGAATGTGCGTAGCTTGTTGGGGTTCTCATTTGTTTTATGACATGTTTAACATATGAGAGTTGCTCTTTTGTAAGAATCCACGGCACGCTAGGTAGAATCTCATCTCCACCTTCGGTGTATTGAATCCAATAGGGTCTTTTCACATCGGCCGCTTATAGATCTTTACGTGTCGTGGAGTTGTCTTTTATGCCAATGATGTGGTTTCATAAGGATTCACCGACGTTTTTTAATATGTGCATAGGATCCAATAGATGGTTTATTCCTCCAATAGGGTAATTTATGAAAAATAGACAACCGTTTCAGACAATCAATGGATTCAATCAATTAACTTAATATAAATACGCTATAAAGTATAATATTTATGCATTAAGTACCCAAATAAAGATGTCACGCTACGATCACTTCATTTGTATGTTGCTTGAAGGTTTAGAAGAAGAATTGACGTAGCTAGTCTCAAAATGGATGCTCCAAGATATAGAGGAGTGTCTGTCTCCTTGCGCAATAGAATCTCGTCTTCATCCATCTCAAATTGTTCGTGATCTCCGTTTTCATTAGAAGATGCATGCATATCATCATTCTCATTTGTTTTAAAGTAAGATCCAAACATGTTGTGCATTTCTTCATCGTGTTGCACCTCATCATCATAATCATTAGAATCCAGTTGATTACTCTTTTTTCCGATTGTATTTGCCTCTTCAATTTGTTTCATTCTTTGTTTTCTTATGTCTATCAAAATTTGACGTTGATTGTAACTAAACACGGATGGATCAACTCTGTGAAATGGCATTCGATGTATTGGCTACACACTTCCAAATTCGATGGTTGACCTTTTTCTTTTCGTCCAAACTTCCACAAATGATTTTCATCAGTCATTTTGTACCGTAAGTGATTCTGTAGCATTAGGAGAATATGAAATAGCAACAAGAAGATTCAAAGCAATTGTACAACAAAAAAGCATCACTGAGCAAATAAACACTCAACTGGCTACCTTTTGCCAAAAATTTTACAAACAACTTCCTAGCTACTCATGTCTACAAAAGCATGAAGGATTGCTAGGGATTTCATTGTCGAAAAGATCGTCAATAGAGGTGAAACCATACAATTGGTCCATCACCTCCTATCCAGGGAAAAAGATGTGTTTCTGATGCCCAAGTCGTTATTTATCCGATTTAGATAAGGTCGTCCAAAAATGAAACCTCTCAGCCTTTGGAAAAAGGATTTGAAACATAAAACAAAGAGCTCGAGACATTGCCATCATTGCCAGGACATGGTATCATTGGAATAGGGGGCAGCAGAGTGGACGCCTAGGAAGTCCAAAAGCAGATCAACGACTTCATCAAGGGCAACCTTCACCTGGAATTAACGAAAGATAAGGTAACTCACTTGACCATAGCGACCACTACGTACTTTCGCGGGATCAAGCAACAAGAAGATTCAGAGCAATAGGAACATTCGAAACAAGAACATGAGTGTCATGTTGAGTTTGGTCCACTGGAAGATCCGGGTGATGAGCTGGAACACAATCCATCAGGAAAGATACCGGACACAACGAACTACCAGGAATGGGATCGATGACGTGGACAATCCATATTGATATGAATCTTGGCATGGACACGGACACATAGATAAATTAACGATAGTACATAGAATATGCATCTTTTACTGTTCTTCTCTTTTTTTTCTACACTAAGCGACTAGCGATTAAAGCGTTCTTGGCAATCATATGATCTTAGGTGTTACTTATGTGTTATTCTATATCTTTGATTATGAATATAATGCAATGATCCTATTACGTACTAAGTGACTGCTGCGATTCGTGTGTTGAATGACTTCAGATAATTCAGGTGCTCTTCAATTTATGCTATTGATTGTGTGATTATAGAGAAACTTCAAAGGTTATGGGCCCTCATTCTCCACACGATCAGTAATCATTAAACGTGATCATTGTTGATTAGACAAGTAACTACCCACTACTAATCATCGCAAGTAAGTAAATTGTGCAAGAAGGAGCGGATCGATATGTCGCAGAAGACCGGGCAGATCGTCTTTGATCCTAGGAGTGTAGAGTGCCTGGAAGGAGAGAATTATGGTGACTGGTCCTGGAGAATGTGCTTGCTCTTGCATGAGCGAGGCCTCTGGCAGATCGCGGCTGGAATGGAGACCAAACCGACTGGCGAAGCCACGGCAGCACTAACAGAGAAACATCAAGCTTTTGACGAAAGATCCGGACGCAACTCAAGAACCTGTATCAAGGCAGTGGACTGGGGTCGCGCATCTTGTTGCAAAGAGAGTTGACACACATGCAATTGGGAGAAGGGGAGGCGATCAATGTATATGCTGAGCGATTTAGGCAGACTGCCAGAAAATTAGCTGCTATGGGATTTTGTTTTGAAAAAAAGCAGCTCGCGTGTATATTCTTGGCAGGGCTACCATCTTTCTTTTTGCCCCTGATTGCATCAATCAGAGGTCAATTTGCAGATGACAAAGAGGATGAGCTGACCCTCACAATAGCTGTTCGAAGGGTGCTTGAAGCGGAGCATCGAAGGACAAAGGTTCGACCTCAGAGCAGTAGGGAGCATGTGATGGTTATGAGATCCTTTCCCATGAAAGGCAAGGTCGAATCTAAAGAGACCAAGACTTCTGGCAAATTCAGATTTCAAGAAACGAGAGAGGAGGTGTTTCTTATGCGATGAGCCAGATCATCTTGCAAGAGACTGTCCGCTGAAGACGAAACTGAGAGAAATGCAACTAAAGGAATCTGTATCCGTAGCTTCAGAGGGGCCAAGCTCAGAGGTGGGAGAATATGCCAACAATATGGTTGATGAATACTCCTACATGGCCCACACAAAATTCTCATCCAAGGCGAGAAAAGAGCGGTACCAAGTTCACTATGTTGACAACAAAAGTGACAAGGAGGCCATGATCGTGGATGGGGAGAAGGAGAGTGCATGGTACCTGGACTCAGGGGCAACGTCCCATATGACTTGTGACCCCAACATCTTCTTCAAGATGAAGGAGCTTAGAACACCCCTTTCAATTTATATGGGGAACAATTCCAGAGTGCATGCTATCGGCATAGGAGAAGTCGCAATCTAGCTTCAGCCAAAAGGACGAGGGGTGCTCAAAAGTGTCCTGTACGCACCTGAGATCGCAAGAAATATGCTATCCGTGAGCAAGATAACAAACACAGAAATCACAATAGCATTTGAAGATGGCTCTTGTGAATTTCTATTGGCTGGACAAGTAGTAGCAACTAGAAATTCGCTGCTCTCCTCGATTAGAGAGAGAAAATGCATCAAGAGCTCTCGGGTAGAGAGAGAAAGCTAGAAATCCAATAACTCACAAAATCCATGAAATCACCAAATCAATTAACTTCAAAATGAGGAGTACAATGATACTAGTAGATACACGAGCTACCACTATGCTTAACTATGATTGGACCACATTTTTTCACCTCTTGATCCTATTGGATCATTGATCTATGCACCTCTTAATTCTATTGGACTATATTCAAGCACACCTCAATTTCCTATTGGACCTCACAAGGTTCCACCTCTATATCCTATTGGACCTCTTGGAATTCATCAAACAAAAACTTTACACTTGTCTACACTCTAATTAGCAAGTGTTTAGCCTCTTACTCTATTTTGGCTCAATAGTGGCATTACAAGTGGAAATGCATAATTTGCCATCTATGCCAAATTTATTCCTATCAACATCCTACACCTAGATGCTTGATGTAAAAAACATAAGACCTCTATATCTAACATAGATAATCTTTTTCAATTCTTCACACTCCTCCTAAAAAATTATCTATGAAGATTTGAGCATTGATCTTGATATAACTCCAAGATTAGATCTATGCTTGATGAAAGCACTTTTGCTCAAAGGCTTAGTGAGTAGATCGGCAATACAAGAGGACGAGTTGACATGCTCCAAATAGATTTCTCCTCCAATAAGCTTTTCTCTCACAAAATGGTGTGCCACTTCTATGTGCTTGCTTCTTGCATGAAATATGGGATTATTGGCAAGAGCTTGGGTCGAGATGTTATCACACTTGATCATTGGTAGATCATCCTCCTTGATGCACTTTAGTTCCACTAATAACCTCTTGATCCAAAGCACTTCTTTGGTAGTTGTAGTGAGTGCTTTGTACTCGACCTCACATGAAGAGAGAGATATAGTATCTTGCTTTTTGGAAAGCCAAGATATTAGATTGCCTCCAAGAAAGATAGTGTATGCACTAATAGACTTTCGATCCATCTTGTCACTTGCAAAGTCCGAATCCGAGTAGCCAATAATGGATAGATCTTCACTTTTATGGAGTAGACCATAATCACAAGATGAAGATACATATCTTAGAATCCTCTTGGCCATCTTCCAATGATGGATCTTAGGTTCTTGCATAAATTGACTCAATTTGTGCACACAAAAACTAAGATCGGGCCTAGTAATGGTAAGCCAAATCAAGGAGCCTACAAGACTCCTAAAAAGTGTGATGTCCTCAAAGGATCTTTCATCACCTTTATTAGGATCTTTTACAATTTGCTCCATTGGAGTATCTATGCTCTTAGAATTTTCCATATGGAATTTTTTCAACATAGAGTGAGCATATCTAGATTGGCATATAAAGACATGATTTTCATAAAAATCAATTTCTAGGCCTAGGATGTAATGTATCTCTCCTAGATCTTGCATTTCACATCCAAGTGCTAGCTTGGTTTCATCAACTAGCTTGATACAACTTCCACAAAGAATAATGTCATCAACATAAATTAGAAGAATGACAATATTGCTATCAACAAACTTTAGATACATGGAAGGATCATAGTCACTAAGAGTAAATCCTAGTGAGATAAGAAAAGAGTTAAGTCTTGAATACCATGATCTTGGTGCTTTCTTGAGTCCATAAAGACTTTTGAAGAGCAAGCACACTTTGGACTCATCCTTGATAAATCCTTGAGGTTGTTCCATATAGATCTCCTCCTCAAGATAACCATTTAGAAAAGCATTGGATACATCTAATTGGAACACCTTCCACTTGAAAAAACAAGCAAGAGAAATAAGAATTCTTATTGTCACCATCTTTGCAATGGGTGCAAAGGTCTCCTCATAATCAAGACCATGGATTTGAGAAAATCCTTTGGCACATAATCTTGCTTTATGCTTGTTGATGGTGCCATCATGATTGAACTTGATTCGAAATACCCACTTGCAACCAATCACATGCTTGTTGGAAGGAAGATCCACAAGCTCCCAAGTGTTGTTGATGATCAATGCATCATACTCTTGCTTCATGGCATCATACCACTCCTTGTTATTGAGTGCCTCTTGTACATTCTTTGGCTCTTCATGAGAGACATAAAAAACATAATTAGTGGAATCAAGATCCACTTGTTTGCCTTTGTCAACATATGAGAGCCTCTTAGACTCGGATCTATCTCTCATGGATCTTCTTGGTGAAAAAATCCGAGGAGAGTCTTCTTCAAATCTCGACCCCATCACATCATAATTGTCTTCAAAATCAATAATTGATGATGCATCCATAGATTTCTTGATCTCGACCTCTTCAAGTGATGAGTGTTGATCTTCATGAAACACAACATCTCTACTTTCAATAACTTGAGAAGTAGAGAGTATAAAGACTCTATAGGCCTTCTTGGTGGATGAGTATCCAACCATGATCCCTTTGCATACACTAGGATCTTCCTTCTTCCTTGTTTCCAAGGGAATATGGACAAAGCATAAGCATCCAAAAACTCTAAGGTGATCAACCTTAGGCTTCTTCAAAAATAAGATTTCATATGGTGACTTTCCTCCAAGAGCTATATGTGGGAGCCTATTGCAAAGATAATTTGCACAATTAATGGCTTCTCCCCAAAAATCTTTGGGCAAAGATGCCTCAATTCTCATAGATTTTGCACATTCACATAGAGATCTGTTCTTTCTCTCGGCCACTCCATTTTGAGATGGAGAGTAGGCACAAGAAAACTCTCTTTTAATGCCTTCAAGCTCACAAAAATCTTGAAATTTATTGGAGATATATTCACCACCTCCATCACTTCTAAGAGCTTTAATCTTGAATGAGAATTTTGCTTCTCTACATAAGCTTTGAAAATAAGGAAATGATCAAACACCATAGATTTTGAAGCAAGAAGATATATCCAAGTGAATCTTGTGTAATCATCAATGAAAGTAACAAAACAAGTGGCTCCTCCCTTGCTTGTAGTTGATGAGAAATGCACATCCGAGTGGATTAACTCCAAAGGATGCTTGCTTTTGATAGAAGATCTTGTAAATGGCTTTTTGTGAGATTTAGCAATAGCACAAGCCTCACAAGGCTTGATCTTCTTGTAGAATGACTTTGGCAAGCCAATAGCTTTGGATTCTTTGATCATAGAGAGCATGGATTTGTAGTTGGGATGTCCCAACCTCCTATGCCATAATTCCTCCATAGAGAGCTTGTTCACAAGAGCAACATTACAAGCATTCACATACTCATTTGGATCTAGTTTATAGATGCCACCAAATCTAGATCCTAATGCAAGTATCTCATTATTCTTCTTGATAGTGCAAGTATGAACATTGAGTTTTACATCAAGGCCATTATCAAGCAATTGGCCAACACTAATAAGATTCTTGGTAAGCTTAGGTACATAAAGAACTCTAGAGAGAAAAAGAACTTTAGAGGATGCAAGCTTCAAGGGAATGTTCCCTATGCCTTCAATAGGACATTCAAAATCATTTGCAGTGTATATTGATTTCTTCACTCCATCATAAGGTGCAATAGAAGAGAAAGAGTCCTTGGAGCTACACATATATGAAGAGGCTCCACTATCAATATACCATAGGCCGTCCTTCTTGAAAGGAGTAGATGAGAAACTAGAGACCATAAGAGATCCCTCTCCATCACTTGCAATAGTGTCTTCCTTCTCATTGGTAATATTGGCTTGCTTGAGTTGATTCTTCTTTTTGAAGCAATTGGTGGCATAATGACCTTTCTTGCCACAATAAAAGCACTTGATCTTCTTCTTCTTCTTGAGCTTGGATAATGAAGCATTAGAGGAATCATCTTCCTCCTCATCTTTGTCTTTGGATTTGACTTTGTCCTTGCTTGAGGATTGTTGATGTTGGTTCTTGCTCCTCTCTTTGTGCTTATCCTTGGCAAAGAGAGCTTTGCCATCATTATGAGTGAGAGAAAGCTTGTCCATCCTCAAGAGCTTGTACTCTTGTCTTGATTCTTCTGAAATTAGTACACTTTGGAAAGCCTCCAAACTTGGTAGCTCCTCCTTAATGGCATAGGATTGGACAAGATTATCAAATTCACTTCTCAAGCCATTGAGAATGACTTGAACTAGCTCATTTTGATTGATGGAATCACCAATACAAGCAAGCTCTCTATGAATATCTTTTACTCTCAAAACATAACTAGATGCACTCTCATCACTCTTTTGGCTACTTTGAAAGATTTGATTCCTAAGAGTGAGAAGCCTAGAGGTATTCTTAGCCTCATAGATAGTCTTGAGACAATCCCAAGCTTCTTTGGCTATTGTACAAGTACCTATCTCCCTCAATATCTCATTAGAGACATTCATCTTAATGTAGTGGAGAGCCATCCTAGCTCTCTTTTTGTATTTTTGAACCTCTTGAAGAACTTGTGGTTCTTCTTCAAGGCCAAGAACTATGTCCATCACGTCTTGAAGGATCAAGATGGACTCCATCCTCATTTTCCAAATTGAATAATTTGAAGTGGTCAATCTTTCACTTGGTTCCAACAAGGATGAACCCATTGAAGACATTTGAAGTGAAGAAAACTCAAATGATGAACAATAAATGTTGTTACACACTTTCAATAGGATCCAATAATTGAGTACTATCTCCTCTTATGAAAGATCTTACAACAATTTGTGAATTGATTATCACTAGCTACACAAATCTCTCTAAAACAAGATCTATTTCACATCAAATGATGGAGTATAGGCAAAGTTAGGATCTAACACTCTTAGCACGTGTGAAATACACTAAGAAACCAAATTTGACTCAAATACAATGATATTGCATGAAACAAAATGGCTAAGATCTCAAAACAGTGCCTAGATCACATATAGATGAGATTGGCAAGCATACAACTGTGATTTTGGATCAACCAAGCAATCTCTTGACCAAACCAAATGTGTCCACCCAGGTCTAGGTGCCCTACCTAACCCTCTTCAAAAGCTTATAACTTTTGATTGGCTCAACCAAATGGAATGAAACTGATTGCAACAGAAACTAGACAAAAATAGCTTCAAAACAAGCTATCAAGCAAGATAAATGGATCAAACATGAGAGAGAACTTCCAAACTGAAATTGGATGTTCCTCACATGTGTCTGAGCACCTGATTCTGTACAGTACCAGGTCAGACACGATCAATGTCCTTTTGATCTCTTTTGATCCAAGATTGAACAAGATAGCTAGGAAAATGGGCCTTAACAACTTCTAGCTCAAGATTGATGAAATTTTTTTCACTTCGATGGATCAAAATGCATGGTAACCTTAGGTAGGCTCTGATACCATGTTAAATTTCACATGTGTGGACTGTCCACTACATGTACTTGTGATCTCCTAAGGTGTGTAGATGCACCAAGATCAAGACTAGATTGAGATTCAAGATCAAACTTGAATCCTATGGCAAAAATACACTACTACATGCATTCAATCACTTCCAACTCTCACTCACACGTGTGGGAAGTATTCAAAAAATAATCTAAGTAAAAACAAGCTGCTCTCCTCGGGTTGAGAGAGAAAATGCATCAAGAGCTCTCGGGTAGAGAGAGAAAGCTAGAAATCCAATAACTCACAAAATCCATGAAATCACCAAATCAATTAACTTCAAAATGAGGAGTACAATGATACTAGTAGGTCCACGAGCTACCACTATGATTAACTATGATTGGACCACATTTTGTCACCTCTTGATCCTATTGGATCATTGATCTATGCACCTCTTAATTCTATTGGACTATATTCAAGCACACCTCAATTTCCTATTGGACCTCACAAGGTTCCACCTCTATATCCTATTGGACCTCTTGGAATTCATCAAACAAAAACTTTACACTTGTCTACACTCTAATTAGCAAGTGTTTAGCCTCTTACTCTATTTTGGCTCAATAGTGGCATTACAAGTGGAAATGCATAATTTGCCATCTATGCCAAATTTATTCCTATCAACATCCTACACCTAGATGCTTGATGTAAACAACATAAGACCCCTATATCTAACATAGATAATCTTTTTCAATTCTTCACAAATACAAAGCAATATATTAAACACATTAACTCGAGCACTTCTCAAGTTGAAATCTATAAAATGCAAAGGCCTCCCGACTTGTTGTTAGCTCACAAACATTTGCAAGTATTGTCAAGTTCCCAGAACTTCACACACTTGAAAACTTTTGGAGTAAAACACTATCTACACTAACTCGAGAACTTTTCGAGTTGCAATCATATAAATACAAAGTAATTGATTGAGAATATTAACTCAAGAACTTCTCAAGTTGCAATTATATAAATACAAAGCTAATTGATTAAAAACATTTACTCGAGACTTCTCGAGTTGCAATCATATAAATACAAATGCCTCCCGACTTAAAGTCCCATATCACAACATTTGTCAGTATTTTCGAGTTACCAAAAATTCACACTTGAAAGCTTATAGTTGAAATTGTGTCCTTGCCACATATTCAAAATTTCATGGAGTAATTGATTAGAACTAGTAACTCAAAAACTTCTCGAGTTGGAATTGTATACCCTATAGGTCTCTCTAATAGAATTAATATTACAAACCTTTGCCACTATTTTGAATTTTGCAAGTGAAGATTCATACTCAATAACTGTTTGAGTTGAAATCAGGTGGCTCATTTGCCACTGATTAAAACTTTCATAGAGTAATTGAATATAACAATGAGCTCAAGAACTTTTAGACTTGCAAGTTCATAGTATTTTGAGTTAGTTTAATGTTTGTCTTTTATTACAAATTTTGTGAGTATATGAATTCATGCAAAACCACTAACTTAGGAACTTTGCAAGTTAAATATTGTCATGCTATAAGAATATAGTTGCATATGCAAAGTTTATTTGCATCATTTTTGTGCTACTAACACAGCTTAGTTTGGTATCATAGCTTTTACTAAGCTTTTCATTGCAAATCAAATATCTAACTCAAGATCTTAAAAAGAAAGAAAGGTAGCACGACTCAGATGTATAGTGATGGCTTGACATGTCAATATATTGTGATAATATCCAAAAAATTATGAACATAAAGAAAAAATGAGAATCACTAATGAAATTGTAAACTACTTGATGTAGATCATTTTCAAATACATTAACAATTACATTTTTGAGCATAATTAAATTGGAAACTATGATTTACTATAATCATTTGTTACTCAAATTACCAAGATGTCTCATGACATAACAAACAGAATATGTATACGCTAAAAGCTAACTATATGAAATAACTTAACAACCTTTTTTTAGAAAAAAATTTGGCCAAATATTCAAATTTTGATATTCTGCAAGGACATCGATTCTAACCTAATGCAGTCCATTAGAAGTAAGAGAAAAATAGTTCTTATGCTTTTGTATATTTCTTTTCTGCTGCTTTCTGATTACTTCTAATAGCTCTACGGAAGTAGTTACTTGCTTCAATTTATGGTGTGATTTGTCTATTGATTTTTATTCTATTTGGATATCATCCTACTCATATTAATACTCAATTTTGCGGTGTTGGATTAACTCTAGCATATCTACTTGGATTAACACTCAATCCTACGGTGCCAAAAAGTACTTATTATAGGAGAAGTTAGCCTTAATACTACCAAGAAAAGCACTTCTTGGATTGCCAGGTCAACAATCCAGGAGGTCATCCAAGTATTGGATTAACACTAAAGCATACACGTTCCATAATGTAAGGTGTGGATTAACTTTAATATTATAGGAGACATGAACCTTAATACTGCCTAGATAAGCACTTCTTGGATTGCCAAGTCAGCAATCTAGAAGGTCATCCAAGTATTGGATTAATAGTAAATCATACACGTTCCACATTGTAAGGTCTGGATTAACTTTAATATTATTGGAGACGTGAGCCTTAATACTATCCAGATCAACAATCCAGGAGCTGATCCTAATGGGATCACAATAAAACCTACAACGTTCTAAATTCTATGATGTTGGATTCACTCTAGAACTAGGAATGTATTCTAGTACAAGTCAGCCTCATAATACTATAAAAGGCCTCTCCTGGATTGCCTACGTCAACAATCCATGAGTTCATTGAATGATTGGATTGACAGTAAATCATATAGTGTTCTATCTCCACGTACTATTGGTTTAGGCGGGAGAATGATTTGAAATCTAGTACATACACAGTGAAGTACAATACTACTTATTTCTAGTCATGATTTGCTTCTCTTATCCTTAGCAAATTTTGTGTATTTCTTTAGAGATTTTTAAGTAGGTTCTTGTTTGCAAAGCTAAAACAATAGTAGTTTTTGGATATAGTAGTTTTTATTCACTAGAGAAAGAAATCAATTTTGTGCTTAAGTTCTACTGATCTTTTGGATACTTTTTCTTTGCCAATCAAAAGCCTTTTTTGCACTGCAGCTTCATATCTGATTATATACAAAAGTTTGTAGTGCACTCTTCACAAGAGAAGTGGTATTCAACAATCAGTAAACATTAAAAAATTGATTCTCTACTACTCAAGAAAAGTTTCAGATTCTTCTTTTTATTGTTATATGAACATTATTTTCTTTAATGTGATATCACATTTCCAATGTTTTAAATATATTTGTTAAGAAATCATTTTCTTTAATAGCCAGGCACAATGTCCAGCACGTGTTGGTGGCCCCGAGACCGGTTAGTCTATGTATGAATGTAACCTCTTCCAAATCTAATAAAGTTGATCCTTGGGGATGATTACCATTTCGGTTTCGCCTCCGGGACTAGTCCAAGTGGAAGGACCCTTACTACAACCTTTTTGCGTCGTCGGCGCCTAAGGGTCCCTGTCATCGACATGGGGCTTGCCGCTATGCCAATTGATCAGTTTGGCGACCACTATGCCTTGGGTTTCATGTGTGGCTTGTCTTTGCCTTTGGTTACCTTTTGGGGACGAATTTTGAGTTGGCTTTCGGGTTGGCTGGGATTCTAGTTTTCTTAAGTCTGAATGGTTAAGCTTGTTACATTTCTGAGTTGGCTTTTACGTAAGTGCATGATGGATGAATGTTAGACTTAAGCGCGTGTTGGGAAAACCGCTCAAGTCCCAGCGCCCTTTGAGGCACCGACGTAACATGTGGTATCAGAGCCGACTAGCCGGTCAGCTACGCAAGTCTCACAGGGATGGCCACGTTTTGGGATTTGTCAGGACAACCGTTGCACAAGGTGCTGCTCACAGTGTAAGCACGGTCCACGGTCGGGGTGGTCGGCAGTTTGGGAGACTTGATGAGGCAAGGTGCTGCCCTTGAGGTGTAAGCACGGTCAGTTCCCGCTATTCAGGCCTGGCACCATCTGCACGTAGGACAGATGAGGCAATGTGCTGCTATTAGGTTGGTGAAAGCATGATCTGTGCCTTGTGGGGTGCGGGGTGACATATTCGAACTGTACGGGTTAACCATTGATATAGAGATGTTGCTCAAATTCGGGTGTAAAGCGTGGGTGGTTAGCTGCCAGTACGGGATAGCTGTCGATCGTTTAGCTATAAGGGCTATCGACAAAAAAGTGGTGGGGCATGAGTGAGGCAATGTGCTGCTTAATGGTGAAAGCATGGATGGTTGGATGGATGTTTCCCCGTGGGCTAATTCTGTGATAGATTTGAGTGGGCGCGGCTAGGAAAAGGTCCTACGTTCGGCCTCAAGGGGAATGTGGCTTGAGAGGGATCCTCTATGTTTGCTTTGGTTGGTATGTTCATTTGTGGTGTGCTTGTTTGGACCTGAATAACCCCTGGTTGCTTAACTTCTTCCAGGTGATCTGATCTAGTTGGGAGTTGAAGGAGGAATTTACATTTGTGGGTGGACGACATACAAGTATGGAAAGGAGCTTCCATGGGGCAACGCCCAAGATTGGTTCAAGATTATTATTCCTATCCGGAAAGATCGCGTGGAGGAAGTCATATTTCATGATCGACTTCGGAGCTTCACATAACTATATTTCAAGGAGTGTAGTGGAACAGTTCAACTTGCCGACCAGAAATGTAACATCAACGCTCAAGGTAGAAACAACAAAGGGAGCACTGGACATAGACAAAGCAGCATTGAACATCCTGGTGCAAATTGGGAGATGGAAGGCTAAACTTAGTTTTTTGATTTTAGAGATGGATGCCTTCGATGTAATTTTGGGCCTTTCCTAGCTAAATGAACATGGTATTGCAGGTTTGGGTAGGAGCTCGCTGGTTGCTGCATCTGTGATTAAAAGCATGGGCGAAAGGGAAAAGGTCAAAGTGCTTTCTTTGTATCTGCAGAGAGGTTTCAAAAGCACAACAGAAAGCCTTGCCAAAGGAGGTGGCATATTTGCTAGAGGAATTTAGCGATGTGTTTTCAGAAGAACTCCTAGCTAAGTTACCTCCTCGAAGACCAGTGGACCATAACATTGACTTAGTACCAGGAACAGAACCAACTTCACGAGCACCCTATAGGATGTCCCAATAAGAGTTGGTGGAGCTGAAACGACAACTTGGTGAATTGATAGACAAAGGATTCATTAGACCTAGTGCTTCGTCTTTTGGAGCCCCAATATTATTCGTGGAAAAGGCGGACAAGACACCGCGGATGTGTGTGGATTACCGCATGCTCAACAAAGGTACCATCAAGAACAAATATCCCATGCCTAGAATTGATGACCTGTTCGACCAGCTCAAACACGCCAGATATTTTAGCCAAATAGATCTTAGATCTGGATATCACCAAATGCGAATATCTAAAGGCGATGAGCACAAAATGGCTTTTCAAACACGGTATGGGAGCCACGAATTCAGGGTGATGTCGTTCGGTCTAACAAACGCACCAGCCACTTTTTGCACATTGATGAACAACATTTTTCAAGACTGCTTAGATGAATTTGTCATTGTGTACATCGACGACATCTTGGTGTTTAGTCATAGCCTCAAAGATCACATTAAACATTTAAGGACTGTCCTCCAACGACTGAGGAAGAACAGCTTGTTCGCGAAAAGAGAAAAATGTGAATTTGTGGTAGAGGAAGTTGATTTACTTGGACATGTTATAGGCTACGGACGAATTCAGATGGATCCTAAGAAGATCAAGACTATCTTGGATTGGCTGGCTCCTAAAACTGTTCACGACATCAAATCCTTTGTGGGCTTATGTAACTTTTACAGGAGATTCATTGAGGCATTTAGCAAAATTGTGGCACCACTATTGGAGCAGACCAAGACTCATCTAAAGATGACATAGAATGTGAAGTAGCGGTCCAAGAACTAAAACAACGGATCATCAAGGACCCATCCTTGCCTTACCGGACTGTAGCGAACCTTTCGAAATACATACAGACGCATCGGATGCAAGACAGAAAACTTGTTGCATATTTTTCAAAGAAATTGAGTGACGTAGAGCGATGATGGCCAACTCATGAAAAAGAAATGGTCACAGTAGTCCAAGCAGTGGAGCATTGGAGACATTATGTGGCAGGAAAACCCTTTAAGACGTTCACTGATAATGTATCACTCGAGTACTTCTCATCCCAAGGTATGCTCACGCCAAAGCAAATGCCATGGCAAAACTTTATCTCAAAATTCAATATAGACATTGTACACATGGCGGGAAAGAACAACGTGGTGGCGAACGCACTGAGTAGCCAAGAACACTTGATGGCAACGGTGACAGCTCAGGTGACTGGCCTACTCCAAAAAATCAGGGAGAATTACAGTGCAGATGCATTGGCGAAGGACTTAATGAACGAATTCCAGCTGGGAAAGCCTCATAAATATTTCACTTGGAAAGATCAAATGGTTGTTTATAAACAATGCAGAGTATATGTCCCAGACAACATCAACCTGAGGAAGAAAGTCTTGCGAGAACATCATGACGTACTAGCCGCCGGACATCCAGGGGTGAATCGCATGTATGAACTTCTCAAAAGAGGCTTCTATTGGCCAGGTATATGGGCAGACGTTGAATCCTATGTGCAAATAGGCCCGATATGTCAACAAGTGATGGTGGAACTGCTAGCTCTAGCAGGACTACTCCGGCCATTACCGGTACCAGCATACCCATGGGATTCGGTGAGCATGGATTTTATTGTTCAACTACCATGGTGCCAAGGCTTCGACTCAATTTATGTGGTGGTTGACCGCTTTTCAAAGCAAGTTCATCTGGTACCAACTAAAAGTTCAGTGATAGCTGAAGAAGTGGCAAGGTTATTTTTCAAATGTGTCTTCAAATACCATGACCTGCCTAGACACCAGGTTCGTCAAAATGTTTTGGACCTGTCTATTTCGCCTCATAAGAACTTGACTGAATTTCAGCACTGCATATCACCCTCAGACAGATGGGCCAACGGAACGAGTCAATCTACAAATTGAACAATATTTACGAAATTATGTCACTTGGGACCAATTTGATTGGGTCAACTACTTAGATATTCTCGAGTTTGCACATAACAACCAAGTGAATAGATCTACTGGAAGGGCACCCTTTGAGATAAGCAATGGTCGGCTACTGATTGTTCCAAGCTCTTTTCTTATAGGCGTGCAGGAAATACCAGTACCCACTGTGGAGGAATTCATCAATGAGTGGCACGCAAAGCTGACAGAGGTGAAGTCATTTTTAGAGCAGTCACAAAGGAGTATGGCAGCTGACGTAAACCCACATCGACGAGAACTGGAATTTGAGGAAGGTGATCAAGTATGGCTGAACACAAAGAACATTGCGTTACCAAAAGGTTTCTCTCATAAGTTCGTTCGACCTTATGCGGGACAATATTATGTCAGTAAGAAGATTAACCTAGTGGCTTACCGATTGGCACTACCATCCAGCTTGGATATACACAATGTGTTTCATGTCTCATTACTCAAACGGTACAAACCAGATGAGTAATTTGATTGGCAACACGAACTCCGTCACCCACCAACGACACTTGATGATACGAAGAGACAGCTTGTACCAGAACAAATATTGACACATAGAAAGCGAACTGGCATTCAACGTGAATATCTAGTGAAGTGGCTACGGGCTCCACTCATTGAGGCTTCTTGGGAGTACGAAGACAAACTTAAGGAGGGAGCCCCTGAAGTACTAGCAGATTATCTGTAGAAGAACCAACGCAATAGCCATTTTCCCAGATCGGCACACAAAGCACTACCTGGCGGCATGCCTCCTACATAAACATTCATGGCCATTATGAAGTTCAAGGAACTTCCAGGTATCTTTCTTAAGTTTGTCAATAAATCACTTGCGGCTTAACACAGGTTTTACATAAGTGAACTTTATCTACACTTTTCCTCTACTACTGCCAATGTATTTTTTTAATTCAAAGTTGTTAAGGCCGATGAATTAAGCCCGTGCCATACGTCCTAGGTCTAGTTTGGCCCTGATGAGGACATCAACCTTTTCAAATGAGGGGAGGATGTTGTAAAGCTGATTCAGGTGCACCTAGCGTGCCCTGTAATACTCTAAGAGGTGATGCTCCCTAAGGTCCCAGAGCAAGTTAGAACATCAAGGACTGAGCCTCTGACTTGTGGTGGGCCAGTCAAGTAGTCACAAGTCATGAGCTAGCTCTGGAACTCGAGTCATGGCCTAGTCAGGAAGCAAGTTGATTCTGCCACAGGGACGGCTCCCGGGACCCGTGTCCGGGAGTCAGACTGATTCTGTCAGGCTTGCCAGGCTTAATCAGCAAAATAAGAACTAAGTCCTAAAAAGTGTGCTTTACCATAAAGCACTATGTTTCAAAACAGAGGGGGTGCGCCGAATCACAGCAGAACTATAGGGGGAGTCCGGTAGACAGAAACTTGGGCAGCTCAACCAGCGCCAGGAATCCAGTCGCCAGGTCTCAGCTCCCTCTACCAGAACGAGCCAGGCACAATGCCCAGCACGTGTTGGTGGCCCCGAGACCGGTCAGTCTATGTATGAATGTAACCTCTTCCAAATCTAATAAAGTTGATCCTTGGGGATTATTACCATTTCAGTTTCGCCTCCGGGACTGGTCTAAGTGGAAGGACCCTTACTTACTACAACCTTTTTGTGTCGCCGGCACCTAAGGGTCCCTGTCATTGACATGGGGCTTGCCGCTATGCCAATTGGTCAGTTTGGCGACCATTGGCTTGTCTTTGTCTTTGGTTACCTTTTGGGGACGGATTTTGAGTTGGCTTTCGGGTTGGTTGGGATTCCAATTTTTTTAAGTCTGAATGGTTAATTAAGCTTGTTAAGTTTCTGAGTTGGCTTTTACGTAAGTGCATGATGGATGAATGTTAGAATTAAGCACGTGTTGGGGAAACCGCTCAAGTTGCTCAATAAGAAGCATTGTCTTGAGGCAATACGAGTATCTTGAAAATGATATCATTCACTTTTTGGACATAGGGGTAATCCATGGCTTGACGTTTGTGAGATCGACGCATCTCATGGATAGCCTACACAAGCATGCACGGAATGAAGATTTGAAAAATCTCCTTGATGGGAGAGACGATGGAGTTCATGTGCTCTCCCATGGTGAGCACATGAACTCTTGGTGTACCTCTTCCACGCTAGGCTTTCCAAAGAATGGTATGGCAATCGGTGCCCACTTCCTGTAATCAGCTCAACTAATTACCATAGTCATCCACATCTCCACATCTCTCCCTCTCTCTCTCTCTCTCTCTCTCACTCACTCACTCACTCAGGGAGAGCGAGGGAAATTGTAGCGCTAGAAAATTTGCCTGCGAACACTGCTCAGAGCCTTCTTGTGGCTGCTAATTACTGCCTGAGGGAGTAGCGCTAACAATCTGTCAACTAGTTCCAGTTCATAGCGTGAAGAAGTCAATTTGCAGCCGGGAGAGCGAGGGAGTAGCGCTAATGTTCATAGTGTGAAGTGAAAAAGCCAATCTGCATCCAGGAGAGCGAAGGAATAGCGCTAATGTGTTGTCAATTTGCAACCAGGAGAGCGAGGGAGTAGCTCTAACGTTCATAGCATGAAGAAGTCTGCTAGTAAGGGAGGGCGAGATGGCAGCAAGCAAATTTCTGATATGGTTCATGGAGCAGCAACCATTTAGTGGATGCAATTAGACTCCTTTCAAAGTAGAAATCTTCCTGATTTTCTCCATGATTCCTGTAAGTTTTTAATACATAGTTGAAACTTTATCCAGTGAACTTTGTCTCTAAAATTGTAATAATTTGTACATCAATCATGAAATCTAGTCTCTACTTTGTGTTGTATTGGTATTTAAAGATACTGTTAAGCAAAATAGATTTGTAGGATAGCTCTGATCCTACGCTAAAGCTCAGCAGCATGAATTTTCTTAAATGAAAATTGCAGAAAAAAAAACTGTCCTAAAGATTGCCTACATATAATTGCCTTGGGAATCTTTAAAGCAGGAGAGCTATATGCAAGGAGTACCTAAAACCAGCCGAAATGCAAACTTGACTTTAAAAAGCTTTTACATCCTTGTATCCAATTATAAGTTTATATCATATCATAGAAAACTCCACCCATTGACAGGGAGTACGTTCAAATATTCTTACATTACAAGATCATGCTATTTGATGGCATCGGTCAATTCTCGTTGAAGGATGTATTCATACCTATGGATAACTTGAATTAGTGTTCTCCGAATACAAGGAGCCCTTTTGAACATAAACAACACATTGAAGAGATTTAAGTGATTATTTTTCTAGGTGTTTATTTTAGTAGCTAAAAGAGAAGCCTACTTGAAATAAAAAAACAATGTAACTGCCATGATATTGCCAAAGTTATGAAAAATATACTTGTTAGGAACCCATAACACCAATGTGACTATGGTTTTTGTAAATTTAAGTTCTCTTTTGCTGCTATTTTAGCTATGCTTGGAATTTTTATGGATTTTACAGTATCAACATTTCCACCTAGATTTCAGCTATAGACAATGCTTAAGCATGACTCCCACACTCTTGGATCTGCCAAGTTTGGATGTCATTGCTTATCCCAACAATCTTTGTAATGTTCCATTGGAGTCCTCTTCTTTTTTGATATAGGTTCCCAATACTGAACTAAAACTTTCATGTTGTTTGTGTCATTTTGATCACGAATGACGTCACTCATAGCCATGCCCATCCACACAGGATAAATATTTTCATCCTCTGGCCTAATCAGGTTGAGGATCGCCATCACGAAGCTTGGGACTACCATCAACATTTCAATACCATTGGTAGGTAACCATTCCAAATCTTGTGGATGCATTTTATAGTGAATGACTGGAAAAGAATCAGATAGAGAAATCCGAAATTGTAATGGTTGACTATGACCAATTAATTCTTTGGCACCATCTGGAATGTATTCTTCCACGAAAGCCTTAAAATCCGGAACCTCTTGTATCAAGGATGACGGCGGCATTTGCTTTTTTTTGTAATATTTAAATATTTCCATCAATTGTGGTAGTGTGTAGACACTTGATCTTTGTAGATCATTTGAAAGCTTTCCAAACAATGCATCAATATCTTCATGAGTATGTCCCACCATTAAAAAGTTTAATATGATCTCTTCAAATACGTCCTTAGTAACAAGTAGTGATAAATAGGAAAAAAGCCATCGATTTCTATTGTCCTTTCCTGAGTTGTCCATTTGTAGAAACAACCGTTTCGGAAGACATTTGAAGGTAGATGCATTTGGAATTATGGTTCGAGGTGATGCTTCATGATCTCAAACAATAATTTTAGGAGTAGGCACAAGGTTTTTGACACCTTCATACTGTTCTTTGTTCAATAATACCCCAAAGATACCTCTTGTATATTCAACAAAGCTGACATGCTCATTGTAGGCACTTAAATCGAACATTTCCAAACCAACTGTGAAATTAGAATCACCCTTCCATAAGGCCATTTCAAAGTGTCCAAATGCCTTTGGCTCATGCCCATGAGTTAACATTCTAGTCAATGAGATTGGTAATGAAAAAGCATTTGACGTTGCTTTTGGTTCTGGATACAATCTTGGCAAACTAGTATTTTTCTGGCCCATTTTATCATGTATGATACAAAGATATTCATCAGGTTTGGTGCAAGAAAGATTTTGATAAGTGTAGTACTCCATTTGACAATGTCGTTGAAGACTATTATGGTGATCTCTTTTTTGAATGTACTATTGCTTTCCCAGATTGAACTTTAGTTGACATCAACTTCATCTTGATAGATGTGCAAAAGTTGCACTTCAAAAATCCATTATTTTCTGTTGTTTGGACTTCCTTGAACTCTGCATTCCACATATGTGAAAATGTGGATTGTGATACTCCTTTTTCATTACATAATTGCAAGCTTTCATTTACCTTGTGCAACATATCCTTGTGCTTATAAATGTGGGGCACAATATATTGGGTTTCTCTTATGCCACTTTTACTCGTTCAACATTTGTGGGGCATTCTATCAGCAATAGTCTCAACACATTCTCACAGAGCTTGTTTTGCAGCCATTACACATTTAGATTGTCGATTTAAATTTTGATTTCCATGGAATCCATCAACACAACCATCTAACCATGTAGCCTTGTATCGATAATAAGAAGCCCTCGATATGCCACTTTCTCACAAACTTGCTCTCCAAGAAACATGAAGTTTTTCAAGCTTCTTGGGGCCATTGACATTGCATCTAATACATATGTACGACAACTTGAAAAGTTTTGTCTACAATATTGTTCACGAACTTGTTTTATAGCATCAAGTCTTGCCATTTGACGGCAACGACGTGTACAACAATCTATCATCGATAGCGAAGCTACATCCATTTTTCCGCATATCCTTTCCTTTTTGTGGATACCTTGGTGGATAAAGTTGTGAATCACTTTATTTTGACTATGATTTGAGTCTTTATATGCCTATAGATTTGGAATTGTGCTTAGTATTTGTTTAAAAAATTTAATAATTGTTGCCAATGATCATGAAGGCCAAAATTTTCACTAGGATCATGACATGATGACACCTAATTGAACACCCATAAATGATAGCTTGCATGGTCTTTCTCAAACTACAATGATCTCACTTAATTAGTCAAGTGTTTCTGAACACATTTGTATTTTTATCAAACCCAACACAAATTAATATTATTCTAACAAAGTATATAAAAGTTTGAGTAAGTGCTAACACTCCAGCACTTGAGCTTTGATTAAGTGAGCTCAGCCTTAATCTTTAATAGTGAGCCTCATCTACAGATGTGTGTGTGTCTCTCTCTCGAAAGTTTTGCTTGGGAGGCCTAGGCAAAATAGTTAAAATAGCAATGATCGACTTATACAGTGCTTTCTTATTTCGACAACACCACGTGTGCTTAGTTCTAGAATTATCAGGCCGTCTTTCTTTTACAAGCCCTTTGAGTGCTTTTAAGCAACTTTATCTTTGTACTTGCAAGTCAGTTGAATATACAGTTTGTGGAGAGCAATTCTGTTGTCTTGTCTTGTTGCACTTGATGTTGTGCTGAGGCGATCGATCCGGTCGGGTGTTTAAATTGTTTTCTTAATTTGGTATCAGAGCCCCTGGTGGCTTGAATCACTGAAAAAGATTAGAGAGCTGCGAATTCACGATGGTTTGTTGGCTAGGAAGCACAAAACCGAGTCTATGGAGATTCGTGGGATAGCTCGAAACTGTAAGAAGCTAAACAAAAGCAAAGAACTCTGTAGAAAGGCTACCTAGTTCAATTTGAAGCCAATTGAAGATCTGTTTGAAGCAGGTGAGAAGTTTTTATTCTTTCATGACTAGGGTTTACAGGCATTAAACTGTGGATCTTTGGCTGTAGGAGATCATTTCAGGCACTGTAAGTGCATGATCATGGAGCACGCCCTAGTGCTGCCAAGGAGTGGCTAAAAGGCCATGGTCAGCCATTATGCATGGGAAGAGTAGTTTGCTTTTGAAGCTTTCTCACAACAAGGGTTTCAAATCAAAACTCTTGAAATCTCTCGCACCATGCAATGCTTTTGCAAGTTGTGAATGGCTGAAATATTGCATTTTGGCAGTGCGACCTGAGCTGCAAGAGGCCGTGGAAGGTCGTGGATCAGATAGAGAGCTGGATTGGAATTAGCAGCCAGAAAATCCGTGAGGAGGCCATAGCCAGGGTAGCTTGGAGAGCGAAGGAGACAGATAGACCTCGCACGCACCCAGTCGCGCAACTACCATAGCGTTTGGAGGGGTCTAGCGCTTGCAAGAAATCCATTTTAGCGTGTTGAAGGAAGCTAGACTATTGGGTCATGTCTATTGGAAATCTATGATGGAAAATGGAGGAATATAGGCTGCAAGATCAAGGGCCACCGTTGGGATGCATGTGAAAAAGCCTGAAGGGGTCTGAAGTGCAAAGTGCATTGCAACTTCATTAAAAATCTTCAAACTGAAAAAATTGTTGGGTCCCAAGTTTTTAAAGGGTGAAGTTTCTTCACACTGAAGAAGCAGTTCAAGAACCCAAATTGCCCTTATTTCCACCTCCTTGGCAAAGGGTTATAGAGATAGTAATTGTGGCCTTTATGAATTGGATGCTGCAAAACCAGTTGGCTATCTCAACAACATCTCAATCTAAGTTGTGGCATAGAAGACTTGGTCATTTGAACTATGGGAGCTTGAGATTGATGGTGAAGCTGAAGATGGTAATAGGGTTACCGGCATTGTAGGATGATCATCATGCAATATGTGAAGGATGCGTCATGGGAAAGCATCACAAGGACACATTAAAGAAAGGTGGAGCTGCAAGAGCTAAGAAACTGTTGGAACTTATTCACAGCGACCTGTGTGGCCCAATGAAGACCATGTCATTGGGGAAAGCATATTATTTTATAACTTTCATAGATGATTACTCTAGGAGGACGTGGATTTATTTCTTGAAGAAGAAATCTGATGCTTTTGCTCACTTCAAGGAGTTCAAGACTTTGGTAGAGAACCAACTGGATGCACGCATCAAAGTGCTAAGATCTGATAGAGGGGGCAAATACAAATCTAATAATTTTGAGGACCTTTGCAAGGAACACGACATCAAAAGACAATTCACACAGTCACACATGCTGCATAGTAATGGTGTAGCTGAAAGGAAAAACATGACTATTATGGAGAGTGCACGCTCCATGATGAAGCAAATGGGCTTCACCGATTCACTTTGGTCGGAAGTGTGCAGTGTAGCAACATTCTTGCAACAACTTAAGTTTTGTCTCCAATATTGTTCATGAACTTGTTTCATAGCATCAAGTCTTGCCATTTGACAGCAATCACGTGTACAACAATCTATCATCGATAGTGAAGCTACATCCATTTTTCCGCATATCCTTTTCCTTTTTGTAGATGCTTTGTATAATTTCATCTAATCTTTCCTGATCGTGTCTTTTTGAATTCTTCATCGGTGGAAAGTCATCTTGCGGTTTGGTTGTATCCAAAGAAACATGAAATTCTGCAAAGTCAATACAGTCATTGATTGATGTTGACCTATAAGTGTGACTTTCCCGTTGAATTGTTGAAGATGGAGCATTAGAAAATCGCGATTGGTTATTATTCACCAAATCATTTTTACCTTGCAATGTACATTTTTTGATGTTACATAGCCTCCATATTGTGAAAGTTCCCAAGGCCTCGTCTATTGTTTCTATCCAATTAGATGGAAAGGGAAGTTCTTTTCCTAGCATAACCACCTTTTCAACGTGTATTGAAGCACGACCTTTGCCAATCATAATACCCTGACACATATTATTTGGATCAAGGGAAAAGATTGTTCCAGTAGCATATCACATCCTTGCAAGCTTATAACTACTTTGTCTCCCTTTTGAAGCTGCATGAAAAGTAATAGGAATAACAAGGTCAAAGAAAAACTTTTTGACTATTAAAGTCCATCACTAAAGTTTCAAATAAAAAAGACAAGAGTCAAAAGTGTTAATTTAAATAGCAATTTCAAAGAGTTAATTTTTAAGACAAAAATAATTCAAACAAGGGCTACCTCTCTCTCTCTCTCTCTCTCTCTCTCTCTCTCTCTCTCTCTCTCTCTCTCTCTCTCTCTCTCTCTCTCTCTCTCTCTTGCTATAGTTTTTAGAGCATCACGAGAAAAGGGAAACCCACCAAGACAACAGACGAGCTCACAAATTCGATCGAATCTTCGGGAAAAAAAATCTACATACCTTCAACATGGATTCCATGTTCACAGGCATCTCAACAAGCCATCACAAACACACAGAAGGCTCTAAGCAGTGTTCACAGGCAAATTTTCTAGCGCTACAATTTCCCTCGCTCCCCCCTGTTGTTTACATGCATCAACAAGCCATCTAAACACACAGAAGGCTTTGAGCAGTGTTTGCAGGCAAATTTTCCAATGCTACAATTTCCCTCGCTCTCCTTGTTGTTCACATGCATCAACAAGCCAAACACACAAAGATGACGTTTTTGTTTTCAAAGCCCTATATCATTTTTTAAAAAGCCCTATCACGTTTTTTTTTTCCCAAAACCCTATCTCGTTTTTTTTTTCCCAAAACCCTATCTCATTTTTACAAGAGCCCTCTTTTTTTGCAAAGCCCTATCTCGTTTTTTTTTTCAAACCATGTTATGGGGAGCAAATCGTAAAGACCGATCTAGTTTTCTCTAAAATCATTTTCCTGAAAGGAGAACTTGGAAAGCCCTATCTAATCTTCCCCAAGTCGCATTTTCCCAAAGCAAAAATCGTAAAGCCAAATCTCATGATTTTTCCAAAGCAAAATTGTACAGAGAGAGAGGGTATTTTAGTTAAAAAAACAATTTAAACACCCAAACGGATCGATCACCTCAGCACAACATCAAGTGCAACAAGACAAGACAACAAAATTGCTCTCCACAAACTGTATATTCAACTGACTTGCAAGTACAGAGATAAAGTTGCTTAAAAGCACTCAAAGGGCTCGTAGAAGAAAGACGGCCCGATAATTCTAAAACTAAGCACGTGTGGTGCCATCGAAATAAGAAAGCAGTGTATAAGTCGATCATTGCTATTTTAACTCTCTCCCTCAATGATCAATGTCTCTCTTTATTTTAGAGTTTACTCTATTCATGGAACATATCTCCATAATAGTATTACAAGTAAAGGCTTTTTACATAACCGGATCCAAGCCAAGTTTGGCTCTAAAAGTCTCAAACTTTTCTTTACTTAAAGCTTTCATAAATATATCAGCAACTTGTAACAACGTAGAACAGTGTACAATACTTATATGTTCAGATTTTAGCTTATCATCCACAAAGTGATATTTTACCTCCATATGTTTTGTCCTTGCGTGAAAGACAGGATTTTTAGCCAATTGTATTCCACTTTGACTGTCACAAAAAATAATAGTAGGGTTTACCTGCTTCATGCCAATCTCACATAACAACTTACGTAGCCAACAGCTTCCTAGGTAGCAGAACTTAATGCTTTATATTTGGCTTCTGTAGAAGAAAGAGAAATAGTATCTTGCTTCTTGCTAGACCATGAAAAAAAACCGCTACCAAAATTGAAGGCATAACCTGTTGTTGAGTTTCTATCATCTATACTTCCTGCCCAATCAGCGTCAACATAACCCTGTAACTTAGGTAAAACACTTTGTCTTTTGTAGATTAGGCCAAGGTTAGGTGTACCTTTCACATACCTCAAAATCCTTTTTGCAGCTTTCCAATGGTCCATAGTGGGTGATGACATGAATTGGCTAATCAAACTTACAACATAGCAGATATCAGGACGCGTAGTCGTAAGATATATCAAACTCCCAACTAGCTGATGAAATAGAGTTGCATCAACATGTGCACTATCATCAATACGAGATAATTTCTTACCAGCTTCGCAAGGGGGTGATGGAAGGTTTGCACTCTATCATGTGAAATCTCTCCAATGCCTCGCCCACATACTTGTTTTGACATAACCTGATATCACTGCCAGTTTGCCATACTTCAACACCCAAGCAATAGTGCATAAGGTCTAAATCTGTCATCTCAAACTGCTTGCATAAGTTGGCTTTGATAGAATGAGTGAGGTCCTCATCATTGCCTGTGATAATGATATCATCAACATAAAGTACAATCAAGGCAATGCTATCATCGTTTATAAGAACATAAAGATTTGGATCTGAATTTGTTCTTACCATGAGAAAGAAAGTAATTGTCAATGCGTCCATACCATGCGCATGGTGCTTGCTTAAGGCCATAAAGTGCTTTGTGTAGTTTACATACCTTATGTTCTTGCCCTTTTTCCATGAAGCCCTACGGTTGGACCATGTAAACTTCTTCCTCTAAGTCACTATTCAAAAATGCGTACTTCACATCCATTTGATAGATCTTCCACCCAAAATTAGATGCTAGGGCAATGATAAGGCGTAGCGTAGTCCACTTAGCCACCGGAGCAAATGTCTCTTCATAGTCAATTCCTTTGCTTTGCTCATAACCCTTCACTACTAGGCGTGCCTTATGCTTTGCTATTGTGCCATCCACATGAAACTTTGTTCTAAACACCCATTTGTTGTCAATGGGTTTCTTTCCAGTGGTAGATCAACCAACTCCCATGTATCATGCATGTGCATGGATTCTATCTCCTCTTCCATTGCCCTTTGCCACTCTTTGTGATCTTTTGCCTCATCAAAAGTTGATGGCTCTCAACACTTCAAAATGTCACTCATTATGGCATAGTTCACATGATAATAATTGGGAGACTTCCTTTCCCGCGTTGATCTTCTCATTTCTTCTTGTGTGCTAGATCCTAGTTGATTTAGCTTTGCATCTTTCATGATCTTTTCATACCATTTTGGTATCTTAGATTCAAGTGATACACTACGTGGAGAGTATGTATCCCAAGGAGTGTCTAAATAATGTCTCTTACCTCCAACCGGTTTCTCCTTTATTGCTCCTATTGGTATGTACCTCCCGCTAGGCTCTTGAATAGGTGGTGTCCTTTTATACTCACCCTCTCGACTCTCGTCTCCACGTACATCATCTTGTGGAGCATCTTCTTCTTTTTCTTCTTTCAAAATTGTGGGAATTCTTTTGATGCTTTCACCACTTGCAATGACTTCATCTTCATACCTATGCGTCTCATCAAAGATCACATCTTTGCTAATGTGAATCTTTTTCATTACAGGATCAAAACACCTGTATGCCTTCGTCCTCTCATCATAACCGACGAAGATACACTTGATTGCTTTGGCATCAAGTTTCTTTCGCTCCTCCTTTGGCACATGTACATAGGCTTTACATCCAATGACACAAAACTTGTCAATTTTTGGCTTTATTCCTATAAATGCTTCTTCAGGAGTCATATTTGGAACCACAATTGTAGGACTCCTGTTTTGCAAGAATGTTGCTGCACTGCACACTTCCGACCAAAGTGAATTGGTCAAGCCCATTTGCTTCATCATGGAGTGTGCACTTTCCATAATAGTCATGTTTTTCCTTTCAGCTACACCATTACTATGCAGCATGTGTGACTGTGTGAATTGTCTTTTGATGCCGTGTTCCTTGCAAAGGTCCTCAAAATTATTAGATTTGTATTTGCCGCCTATATCAAATCTTAGCACTTTGATGCGTGCATCCAGTTGGTTCTCTACCAAAGTCTTGAACTCCTTGAAGTGAGCAAAAGCATCAGATTTATTCTTCAAGAAATAAATCCATGTCCTCCTAGAGTAATCATCTATGAAAGTCGTAAAATAATATGCTTTCCCCAACGACATGGTCTTCATTGGGCCGCACAGGTCGCTGTGAATAAGTTCCAGCAGTTTCTTAGCTCTTGCAGCTCCACCTTTCTTGAATGTCTCCTTGTGATGCTTTCCCATGACGCATCCTTCACATATTGCATGATGATCATCCTGCAATGCCGGTAGAAGCATAGAGGGTGCTAGCTAAGGAGTAGAGTAGATGAGGTTATGCGGGTTTTCAAGACAAACAAACACATGCAAGGTGCATCGACCCCTTGAGTATTGCGAAGAAAATTGAGCATGAAACTTCAACCACGTATGATTAAGTGAACTTGAGCACTTAGGAGATTGTGACATACTACATATACCAGCACATCCCTTAAACTACTGCATGAATCAAAATGGACCTCCATGGCTTACTATAACATATGTTAGTCTACAAAGACTAGGACCTATGGCTTTGATATTTGATGATCGTAGATATGAGACGGTGCTACTTGTAAAGTTAGTTCAATAATAGACCAAAGATTGACACCCGAATGTATTCGTGAATGATATATCTCAAGGACCCCTTAAATCCGTGATCTTACTTTTATGCTTATTAATATAAGATGAAAGCCTAAATCATCTTTACGGACATACCCTATAATCTCAAAGGTGGAGATGTTATATTGAACCCGAGAACCGAAACCCATGTTTTCTCTCTCTCTCTCTCTCTCTCTCTCTCTCTCTCTCTCTCTCTCTCTCTCTCTCTCTCTCTCTCTCTCTCTCTCAAATTCTTTTCTCAAAACGAAAAATTGAAACCAAAAATCAAATTCAACTCATTCTCTGTCTCTTTTATTCTCAATTTCTCTCTCACAAATTCAATCACTCACACACACACACTCTTTAAAAATCAAATGTCACAAATTTTTTAACACACACACTCTCTATTTCCATCTATCTATCTATTTATCTCTCTCCCTATCTATCTATCTATCTATTTATCTCTTTCTATCTATCTATCAATCTAAAATATGTAAAATCAACTAAATTAATAAATGAAAACCTCCAAATATAAATCTCCAAGCTCCCCAAGCTCCAAGCTCCAGGCTCTCCAAGCTCCCAGCTCTCGAAGCTCCCCAAGCTCCAAGCTCTCCAAGCTCCCGAAGCTCTACAAGCTCCACGCTCCTCAAGCTCCTCCACTTCCAAGCGCCAAGATTTTTCTGGAAAGGTAGTGTGAAAATGGAGGTCGTGGGAAGCTATACAAACACAGTGTCGGAATCCGACATCCATAGGATCCATTGAATTCCGACATAATTTTTAGAACCCAAAATGTCCAATCATCGACACGGATTGCTGATCTGGATGTCGGAATCTGACATATTTAAAAATGTGTCAGATTCCGGCATCCAACTAGGATGCCAGCTCAAAGAAAGTTTGCCACATGGCACCCACGTCGGATGTCGAAATTTGTCACAGATTTTATATGTCGAATTCCGACATCCAATTTAAATTCCCGCCAGCTATCGGAGGTAGCCAGAGTTTGTTTTTACGGGGATTTGACAGAGGTGTCGCATAGCGACATGTCGGATTCCGACATTTAATGGGATTTTCCGAAATTCGTCACAACCACATGTCGGAATGAGCGCGTTTTGTAGTAGTGATGGAGGATTTCATGTCCTCAGAGAATAGTCTCATATTTTTCCTTATCTCGCTTCTCACTCTTCATGCAAGCTTGTCGACATTGTGGCCTCTCCCAAGATGGGCTTCATAGATGTTGTTGCTGATCCCACATATGGTGACCTACTGCCTTGCTCTACCTTCACACCAGGGGAAGTGGCAGGGGTGGCAACAATACAAGAAAAGAAAAAGAACTACCCCAATAGACACCCTAATGATGCTTTCCTTTCCCTAGTAACTAAGACTTATGGCACCTTGCATCCACACTTTTGAGGAATTTCTTTGGATGTGTTCATATCGAGCAGGAGAGTGTCAAGGTATTCCAAGTTCTATTCTTGTGGCTATTTTCTAACAACATATTTCTATTGCCTTGTAACATGCTCAGGCCTTGTCAATCCTACTACGGGTGATGATGGTTGGGTCTGCTTCATCTCATTTCCCTTCATTAGCCGACTCACTACCTCTACGATTTTCTGATTTGATGCAGTCAGTTGGCAGAGTCTCGCTGATACCCTCATAAATTTCGAACTTTTTTTTAAAGCTGGGATCTAAACTATTCTTAGTTGTAGTGCAATCTTCGCTCTTGTTTGAGCTTGGGTTTTGTCAAACTTTTCCTTGGGGATGTATATATATTTCTCATCATTGTACCTATTGATTTTTTTAATAAATAAATGCACCACTGTGTTTCTTCTTGGTTCCAACATATCTCCCAAAGGTATACATAAGATTTTTAAAAGAAGTCCTAGATTTCATTGTGTCATTGTGTTGCCACATCAGATTGAACCCGCATGCCCAGAATCTATAAATTCAAAACATACCACGGTTATATAACTTATGGCGTTATCTTCCACGATGGACTTATCCCCGCGCGATTAACAGGTCAAAATTAGCCCCCCGCGCTTTCACAAACTATATATTCAAATCTTTCGATTAACGCTCTTGCTGTTGCGTGTTCTTTCTGGTACTCGTGTGCCATCAGGGTTTTATTTCCTTCTTGTGTTTCTACCTCATCGCTATTTCTGCAGCCGTCTAGTTTGTAGTTTTTATAACATTTTCCTTACCTGACCATCTTCTTTCTTTTTCTATTATTTTTCAGTCCAGAATTCAAGCGGCACATCAAGTGCTCTAACGCTCATCACCGGTATGCAGTTTCTTTTATTAGCTATAACAACTACATTGTTTTGAGCATTGGTACGACAAGAATTTGGTGCTGCTTTTCTGCAATGTCAGTTCAAACGCTTTCCTATGACTGCATATTTTTCTCCTGTTCGCTAGTGTCTGTGTTTTCACTTCCAGTATAGCTAGACAATGTTTGGACGCTGTGACTTTTCTTGGTGAGATGTTCGTGTATTTATTGAATTATGTATGTCAAGAATCACTTCAAAATATGGTTTTATCAATAAATGGTAGAGTCTAGACCTGAAATAGTTTGATACAGATCAGGATGTAGGTTACCTACGGTTCGTTCGTCGGAATATTTGCCATAAGATAGGATGACGGGTAACGATCGACACGCAGAATAAAGCTCGCTATCGATGAATGAACGACATAATATTATCATCGTCGTAATAGAGCGTGTGAGAAATGTTACTACTCAGATTTTATTCATCGACCAATACACTAGTGACTGACGAAAGAATTGCTTCCGCTGGAAGAAATGCTGCAATTAACCTAGCTTTTTGGGAAATATACCTGGTATTGCATGACGTGAGTAAACATTCAGACAAGGCGATAAGCTCTTCTTTTGGTAATTTGGCCATAATAGAAGAGTCAGCACCTAGTGTTAGAGACAATATTTATGTGTTATTGCCTTTGAGAGACCAGTTTTAGCGGACGGCGCTCAAACAATTGTCATTCTTTCTATAGGAAAGTCATAATCCAGAAGCTCTGTCAAGTCTGCAAGGTCTGAACATGTATCTCACTTTTAATCTGTTTGGGGAGCATTTCCATCTTGACCCCAATGCTGTCTTATTGGGAATTGTTATCTATGATATCTTGCACGTTCCACTTTTATGGTCACTGAGACTATTTCAAGCACTTACTGGTCAAGTGACTGCTCTGTGACTAGTATCAGTGTCAGATTTCACTCTAGCTTTGTCCGACTGGTATCAGAGCCTTCGTAATGCTCCAGAAAAAAATAGGTTCCTAAATAGTTGCTTGGTTTTTAGGAAGAAATGAGCAGAGTTTGGGAGGAATTTAGAATCGAAAGCAACCGAAAGACTGGAATAGAATAAAGAAAACAAGAGCTTTTGCATCTACAAAATGGGGCATAGATCTAAAGAGCCTTTTCCATAAATTCGTTCTGGTGCTTGTACATTGTCAGTAACAAAAGGGTGCTTATATCTAAAAGTTGATCTCAAACAAGGTATTTTTTAGAAAATAGCATTTTTAGGTTTGGCATGTAGCTCTGAGCTTTTAGTAATTCATAGAATCCTGCCCCCAAAAGACTTTATGGATTAGATAATTGGTTTTGTTGGCCCATGGTTAGGATACAATGTCATCATCTTGTCTTGCTCCCACAAGAGGAGATGATAATCCATTATATGCTTAACATGGGTCAACGTCATATAGACAATGTGTGTCATGGAAATCTTAAAAAAGAAAAAGGAAATAATTTTCAATCTTTTGTTGTTCCATCCATGAGTGCTAAGTATTTTCAAGATTCCAAAATCCATGATAGCTTCGTATTTTGAAGGCAGAAAATTACACCCAGTCAAATTTTTACAAAATAATGAGGTCCCACTTTTATGACCTAAGCGATGGTAATCTCCAAACTCAGTATAAAATGACGATTCATGTAAGATTCGAGTAGACACACATTATGTGTTTGAGGAGCCTTGCCTTGGCACTAATAGTGCACATCTTACTGTATGAAGTGCAATCCATGAAGTACAACAATCCATGAAGTACAACAATCCATGAAGTGCACCTATGCCATGAATTTATCTTGCCTCAAAGTCTCATAAAAAGTTGTTTAACTTATTCTTTAAGTTAGTGGACGGGCCTAATGCACTTTATGTCATAAAGTTTGAAGACTTTGATGGAATATTATCCTATCCACATTGAAACCAATGGCCTTTGTGTGGGCATATGCACTTCATGTCACAAAGTTCAAGGATTTTTATGGGCATAGTATCCTATTTCTACTATGAAGCCCATGGCTTTTGTTGTGCTATAAACACCACATACACAATTGTCCATACATTTTTCATCTCAATATAACAAACTTCATAAGTAGTTGTAAGCAAGAAATATCAATGCAACCCATTAGAGTTGGTCAAAGAGAGCCAAGTCCTTATGCCTTTCAAAACATCCAACAATAAATCATCTCTCTTCTTCAACTAGATATAAGCACTTCAAAAAGATCTTTAGAATTTGTCAATGATGAAACACATGACAAGAAGTTTAATTTGATAAAACAGACATATCTCAAAAGTCATGTTAGATAAGACCGACTTTACTTTGAGAATCCATCAGGAACTTTAGTCTGTCGACATTAAGAGAGATACCGTGCTGTGGAAATCCATTCTCTGATACCGAAACAAATCATTTCGAACTGAATAATTTGATGTCGCGAAAGATATTAAGTATTAGAGATTGCGCTATGATATAGTAATAAAGAATCAACACTCTGATATCATGTTGGAAAGAGCTATGAAAAGATAGGTCGAATAAGATTCGAATAAAAAGAATTCAAACAACAAGAATTAAAACTTATTGTGCGCAGCGGAATAAACTCTCTTTCTCTTTCTCTGTGCATGTCTACGCCTATCAATTTTGAACAAAACAATAGTGACAAAAATCATGTTTGATCTTATAGTAACTAACTTTGAAATCATTAGTACTACATTGATTACATAACCAAACATTAAGCATTGAATTATCAGACAAATAATTAGTCGCGAAGAACTATAGAGATGCATACATTCTTATATGAACCTGAACGAAAGAAGGAAATAGATTGATTCAGTATGAAAACGAAATAGATGTAAATGAGTACAACAAGTTGCAGATATCTCTAATCAACTCTAAAAAAATGAGCTAGAATGCTCAAGAGTATCCAAGCTCGCAAGCTTGAGAGAGATAATGCTGACTATTCAATACTTGATCATTTAAGAACGATATGTGTTTATCTAAGATGATAACAACGTAAAAATATGAAAAATTATTTATATTATGAAATTAGGTTGTCAAATGCGTCATCCAGTTGGTTGTGATGTGCTGGCATCCATCCAATTAGGACTTCTCAGAAATTACTTGCTGATTAATGCAAGTCGTTGGCTTCGGTGATAAACAGTCTGTCTGCAGATTTGAACGTAAATTGTAACTTTGTAGAAATTAACGTAAACTGTAATGCGAAAAATGTGAAGGTCTTCGCCAATGTTATTTCCTTAACATTTGAGGCATCTGGCGTTTTGCGAAAATGTCGAAGTGAGAGAAAATGTTGAAAGACAAAAATCCCGAAAGTGCCGACATTGTGAGCTGTTTTTGAATAATTATGCAGATTGTGTAAAAACATGAAGGTTGCAAGTCTGGATAAGAATAGGACTAAGATTAGAAGGTCGATTAGTCGATTAGTAGGAGAATAATCCGACATCCCTTTGGTCTGACCAACGCTTCTGCCACATTAAATCGAATGTTGGAACAAATTTTTCGACCTTATCGACGATTTGTGGAAACATTCTTTGATGATATCCTAGTTTTCAATGCTAATGAAGAAGAACATAAAAGACATCTTGATATCATTTTTAGAACTTTAATGAAAAATTCACTTCTTATTAAGGGAAAGAAAAGTGAATTCCTCCTAGAAGAGGTACATTTATTAGGACATATAATTTTGAAAGAAGGAATCCAAATGGACCCTTCCAAGATCAAAGCTCTAAAAGATTGGCCAAAACCTAGAAACATTCATGAAATTCGATCCTTTCTAGGCTCATGTTCTTACTATAGGAAATTTATTTGACATTTTGCTCATATAGCTTCACCTCTTCATGAACTCACTAAAAAGAGAGTGAAATTCCATTGGAACAAGAATGAACAAAATTCTCTGATCCCTTTAAGCACTCCCTTATCACAGGACTCGTCATGACCACAATAACATATCGCGTAGATTCTGACGTGGGAAATTTCATAATCTGTCACAATCCGACACATTGAAATACGGCGTCCCAATAATATATCCAAAAATCAGAGTTCGGCGGTCGAGAAATATGGGCGGCACACAATTTTTGAAAGGCACGTCGAAATCCGACATGTCGGATTCTGACATTCAAACGTGGATATCACCTGGCATGGCTTTTCCAAAAAAGAATACGTGTGATCCGACGTGGACATCAGAATCCGATGTCCACATCGGCAATCCGAAAGCTTGTCCACGACATTTGGTACCTGTCGTCCGGGCCTGAATGGGCACCGATGTCGGATTTCGATGTGTTTTGAAGTCGTCAGATTCCGACGTCTGTTTCATTTTTTGTATTCGTGCGATCCAGCACCTTCTCTCTCACTCTGATTTTTTGCATGTTGAAACATCTCTGGAGCGATTGAGGGTGCTTGAAGATCAGTGCTTGAAGATCAATATTTGAGGTTGGTGCTTGTTTGTTTGTTTGTTTGAGGTTGGTGTTTGCTTGTTTGTTTTAAGAAGAGATAGAGAGTGTGAAAGATAGAAAGAGATAGAGAGTGTGTGTGTGTATTATATGTGTATGTGTTTTTAAATTTTGCATTGATTTAAAATGGTTTTGAATATTGTTAGTATGAATATGGTTTTGAATGGTCTTGTAATAGATTATTAGTATTATCTAGGATAGTTTGGTAATAATATATTTTTAGATTTGTAATTTGTGAGAGAGAAAGAGAGAGAAGAGGTGGAGTGTATATGTATGCTTGAAGATATTGAAAGATTTTGGAGTTTATGTTTTGTTCTTTTTTTGAAAAATAAAGTTTTAAGAGAGAGAGAGAGAGTGTGTGTGTGTGTTTTATAATAGATTTTTTTTTTATAGTGTTTATAATAGATTGTTAGAATTATTTAGAATAGTGTATGTGTGTGTTTGAGAGGATGTGTATGTGTTTTGAATTTTGCATTGATCTATAATTTAGGTTAATAGACAAATAGATATAGATAGTGTTGGGTAGTAATAGATTGTTGAATTTATAATCTGTGTGTGAGAGAGAGAGAGAGAAAAAAAGAATAAGAAAAGAAATAGAAGATGTGTGTGTGTGTATAACATTTTGCATTGATTTAGAATTTAAGATTATAGATAAATACATAATCTATGGTGGTAATAGATTGTTGGATTTATATTTATTTAGTACTAAGAATGATACATGTGAGAGAGCAAGAGAGAGAGAGAGAGAGAGAGAGAGAGAGAGAGAGAGAGAGAGAGAGAGAGAGAGAGAGAGAGAGAGAGAGAGAGAATGTGTGTGTGTTTTGTATTATGCATTAGTTTAGGGTTTTTAAGAGTGATAGATAAATAAATAGTGTTTGATAGAAAATTATAAATATTGTTTATAATAGATTGTTAGAATTATTTAAGATAGTGTATGTGTGTGTTTGAGAGGATGTGTATGTGTTTTGAATTTTGCATTGATCTATAATTTAGTTTATTCGACAAATAGATATAGATAGTGTTGGGTAGTAATAGATTGTTAAAATTATAATGTGTGAGGGAGAGAAAAAAAAAAAAAAGAGAAAGAGAAGATGCGTGTGTGTGTGTGTGTGTGTATTTAGAATTTAAGATTATAGATTGTTAGATTTATATTTATTTAGGACTAAGAATGACAGATGAAAGAAAGAGAGAGAGAGAGAGTGAGTGTTTTCTTGGGAACATGTTTAGCAGTTTACATTGTTTTAAGATTTAAGTAGAGAGAGAGAGAGAGAGAGAGAGAGAGAGAGAGAGAGAGAGAGAGAGAGAGAGAGAGAGAGTGATTTGAATAAGATTTATAGTAGTAGATGAATAGATTGTGTGCGTGTGTGTATTTGTGTTTAACATTTTGCATTTTATTTAAATTTAAGATGAGAGAGAGAGGGGTGGGAGGGAGGAAGTGTGTGTGCGTTGTGTTTTGCATTTTGAATTTAAGATAAGAGAGAGAGAGAGAGAGAGAGAGAGAGAGAGAGAGAGAGAGAGAGAGAGAGAGAGAGAGAGAGAGAGAGAATGTGTGTGTGTGTGTTTTGTATTATGCATTAGTTTAGGGTATTTAAGAGTGATAGATAAATAAACAGTGTTTGATAGAAAATTTATATTAGATTTATAATGAGTGTGTGTGTGTGTGTGTGTGTGTGAGAGAGAGAGAGAGAGAGAGAGAGAGAGAGAGAGAGAGAGAGAGAGAGAGAGAGAGAGAAAGTGTGTATGTGTGTGTGTGTCTGTGTGTGAGTGTGTGTTTTGATTAAGATTTAGAGTAGTAGATGACTAGATAGTGTTTGATGGTAATTGTATGTTTGAATTTGCTTATAATAATGGTTCAATTGTGTAATGCAGTGTTATTCTTTAATTGCTTATGCATGTGACAAAAATATTCAAAAAAGAGAGAGCAAGCGTTTAAAGAGCGAGCAATTGCACGTTTGCATTTAAGCTTCTAGTGAGTTTACCGGTGAGTTTGTGTTGTTTCAATATGTTTTATTATTGGATTGCGTTATCTAACATAGTAAAAAATCCTACATGTAACATGTCGACATTTATGAAAAGGAGGTCCCCGACGTCTATCCAACGTCTGTCTGACACGTTTTGATGTCAGATTCTGACGTCCCAAATTAGGTAAAATAAAAAATAAAAATGTTGTTCTTGGAGTTGGGTTCTTGGAAAAGTGATGTTCATGAATTGTTTTTGAAATAATATTTTTTAGTTGCATTCAACATTTGGATCAATTAACAAGCTAAGCATGAGGTACTTTTCATTCTATATTTTATTGCATTACTTCATGTCCATTATGAATGACAATATTTTATTGCATTGCTTTATGCACATCATAAATTTCATTTAGATTTCTATATATGATATTGATTGTTGTTTTGAAATCCGACATTGCACATGGTTTTAAATTCTTAATTGGTTATTACATCAATCCACATCTCGAAATTCGATATTGCAATTTAAAAAAAAAAAACATTGCACATATAAAAGCAATGGCAATATAGCACGATCATTTGCAATAATGATATATTCATAATATCAATCAATGTATTACAAAATTGGTGTTTTAATGTCGCATAAGTCTTTCTAGATCTAACATTAACTAAAATTTATAAACCTAATCTACTCGTCATCGTCGTGACGTCCAGTCTGCATGACACAAGCAAACAAATTACATTAATATTTAATGCTTGATCGTATTAAATTAAATAAAATTGATGTTGGAATACAAACCACATCAGTATGAATACAAAAACTAGTACTTACATTTGGAGGATGACCCTCACTCTTTAGTTTGTTGACTAATGCATCGTATGATTCCTTGAAGGCAAATTCGTATTTTTCCTTAGTTGGCAGACATCCATAGTCCGCCAACTATCCATGCATTCAATTTAAGTTGAAATTAATTTAGGGCTACGTTGGAGTAGCTAGTCATAATGCATATTAAAAAATAAAAGCATATGAAATCAAAGATAAACTATAAGAGTAGTGTAAGTTCACTTACCATGCTTGCTGGCAATCCCACCTTTCCGGTCGAGCCCAACCTAGGATTGCCTATCCCATGCATCCTAGCAACCACATCATCTTTCTGGATCTTGTATTAATCTGGTATTCGTTCATCTGCTTTTACATGGTTCCAATCATTTCTTGAACACCAGGAGGGCTTGGATTGCCCGTCCCTATAAGCCCGTCCCTATGATGATGCCTAATCCATAAGCTCATATGCTTATGAATTTTCTTCTCCTCGAATTCCTTTTCTTGTTGGAATTCGTCATGGAAGGTACCAATAACCTGTCGTTTATCAGCGGCAGGTTTTTCGGACCATTTACTAAACAATCTATCACCAAAATGGCGTTGGCATAAAGAATAGAGCTGGTCCAAAACCACCCTAAGCCGTTGGTTGCCTGAATAAGATTTTGCTATCCGGAATCTATGAGTTTGTCAGCACCTGCTCCCTTTTCTGTTGGGAATTATATTACCTTGAGGATCCACGTCATAATAAGGATTTGTGGATGACTCTTCGGTGGGGGCAGGAGCCGCGGCCGCTTGTGAGGGACCACCCTCATCTAGGCTAAGCATACTTTGCAGTTTTGCTTTTTGCTCAGGAGTTAATGATTCATATAGATTTTTAACATAGTCTCCCGAGCTTTCACCACTGACCCCGACATGATTACTACATTCATAAACATACAATATATTACAATAAACCCTAATATATTGAAATGAAGTAGAAAAGAAAATCAACTACAGAACTTGAATGCATATTGGAGTGGGACTTTCATACTTGTGATAACAAAAGAAGAGAGATATGCATTAAGAGCCTACACCAAGATGCAAAAGAATCATATAAGCGACAACGTATAAGAATAGTACTATCTAAAAATTAGAACATTAGAATCATACAATAATTTTATGTTATTTCTGTTTTGTACTTGTGCATATATACAGTTTATCACAACGAGATGAATTACATTCAGATCAGTCTAGCGATGACGACACTACTCAAGTTAACAAGGTAAGTAATAAACATGCATGTTTTCTTGTTCATAAAGACTTTGTTATTATAAGTTAAACTATTGTGCTAAAGTGACATGTACTTGATATTTGTTTCTCGTAGAAAAATTATTTTCAAAATAAAATATGGTGCACATGCCTCAAGTGTGATGGACAAAAGATGCGTGAAAGACGCATTGTTGAAAATCATTTGTGGAAGTTTGGACAAAAAGAAAAAGGTCAACCATCGAATTTGGAAGACGTTGAGGTTTGTTAACTTTATATGTTTGTTTTTTATTATAATCTTCATCAATCTATATATGTCACTTATGGAATTTGTTTCATGTGTGTAGCCAATACATCAAATGCCATTTCACGGAGTTAATCCATCCGTGTTTAGTTACAATTAACGTCAAATTTTGATAGACATGAGAAAACAAAGAATGAAACAAATTGAAGAGGCAAATACAATTGGAAAAAAGAGTAATCAACTTGATTCTAATGATTATGATGATGAGGTGCTACACGATGAAGCAATGCACAACATGTTTGAATCTTACTTTAAAACAAATATCTTACCGTAGAAAATCCATGATAAATTCCATGTAAGTTTCTTAAAGAAATTCAATGGTCCTATACCTGAAGAAATTTCGGATGAACTTCCTAAAGTTCAAGTAACTGAAGAATTCATTAGTCCTAAGCAGATTCTCATGCACAAACCAGAGCTGGAAGAAAGGGATTAGCAATAATGTTATACCTCCTCAAATTTAGGAATTATCCAACTATGGATGCAAGATCAATGGAAGAAAACTTCTTCCAAGCATATCTAGAAATTTTAGATTCTTATTTGAAAAATATCTATTGAGGACAACACTTTATGCGTCACAGGGGTGTAAATAAGATTGGTTTATTACCAAAGAAATAAAGACTTTCCCATCTTTCATGTTTACTTAGACTTTGATGACATGAAACTACCAATGACTATTATAACTTTAATTTTGGATATAGATCATTGTGATAGGCCACATGTTGACCCAATTAACAATAGATAGGCCAATGGAAGTAAGAGAACCTGATGAGAGACATGTATATAAATTAAAAATAAAATTTAAAGATCGTACATAGGCCATAGTAACTCCTTTTGTTGTTTTGGTTGATCTCTCAAAATGCAACGATGTTGCAAATTTTGATTTTTTTTGTTTTAGTTCTTGGGAGCATACACAATTTACAGGCTCAGAACAATTATCCCAAGAGTATCCTCATATTCCTTCTTTCCGAACCGTTAGTGCCATTAATGCGAAATCTTTTGAAATGGGTCAAAGTCCTAAAAAAAAAGTAACCATTTTTCAGTTTTGAAATTTTGCCCAAAAACATGTTTTTTCACGATAAATTCCCATAAATTACAAAAACATTTATTTAAGAAATATCCATTTTGACCAATGTCCAAAAAAATAATTCTTTTTAATAAAAACCTAAAAAATTGAAACTATTCTCTTGAACAAAATACACAAAATATTTATGGTTTTTTGATAGTCTAAATTGACTTTTATGAAAATAACTCACATAATACATTTGATGTTAGTTAAGCTAGATCCATAAATTTTGAAAACATTGAAAACAATTTTTGTATTGTTTTTTTTAACAATTCAGATTCCAAGGAATTCTCACTAATTTCTCTCACTTGAGTGCTTGAAAAAAACAAGATATTAAGGTTATTGCTAATGGAAGGGGGTCCACATCATAATTGCTACCTTCAATCATAAAATCATTTGAGAGAGTGCTGCAACATTTCACTTCTATGTGTTTAATGTAAAGGCCCATTTATAGGTTCAATCTCTATAACCTAGTAGATGAAAAGCTCGGGATGCCAAGCTAGAAAATTGAGGCAACAGCACCCGTTAGACTGTTTTGCAATAGTGACGCGATAGCGCTTGAAATGCTTTATTATCATGTTGAAACATCTAAAAAAACCTTCGGGGCTCATTACTGCTAGAAATGACAGTAAGTTGGGTATAGATCGATCAACAAGTAGTGTTTTCAGTGAGAGTGAAGCCAAAAAACATAAAAAAGTTTTTCTGGTATGAGTTATTAACTCAAGCACTGCCAATGCATCTTTTGTGCCATAAGTGATTCTGCAGCATTAGGAGGATATGAAATAGCAACCAGAAGATTTAGAGCAATTGTAAAACAAAAAAACATCATTGCAAACAAACACTCAACTAGCTACCTTTTGCCAAAGATTTACAAACAGCTTCCTAGCTACTCATGTCTACAAAACCACGAAGGGTTGCTAGGGATTTCATCCTCGTAAAGATCGTCGATAGAGGTGAAACCATACAATCGGTCCAGCACCTCCTATCTTGGGAAAAGGATGTGTTTCTGATGCCCAAGTCGTTATTTATCCAATTTAGATAAGGTCGTCCGAAAATGAAACCTCTCAGCCTTCGGAAAAAGGATTTGAAAACGAAAACAAAGACCTCGAGACATTGCTATCATTGCCGGGACATGGTATCGTTGGAATAGGGGTAACAGAGCGGACGCCTAAGAAGTTCAAAAGCATATCAACGACTTCATCAAGTGCAACCTTCACCTGGAAGTAAAGAAAGATAAGCTAACTCACTTGACCATAGCGACCACTGCGTACTTTCGCAGGGTCAAGCAACAAGAAGATTTAGAGCAATAGGGGCATTTGATACAACAACATGAGTGTCAATGTGGTCTAGGTTTTTGTTTTCCATGGATTGTTGGCCATTCTTTTGCTGTTTGCAGTTCAAATTATTGTGAGGAGTGACTGTTGCAGAGTATCAGAGGCTTTATTTTGCTTTGGATTGTTGTTTGTGATTCTTAGAATCTAGTACAGACTGCTTTGTATATATAATACTTCTTGGTTTCCAAGGGGAAGCTCGAACTTGGGACCAAAGAAACTTTGGATGCCAAGCTAACCAGCTGAGCCAACCGCATTGGGTTTGGATATATAATGCTTCTTGGTTTCCAAGGGAAGGCTCGAACTTGAGACCAAAGAAACTTTGGATGTCAAGCTAACCAATTGAGCCAACTCCCTTGGGTTTGGATATATAATGAAATGACTGCTATTGCAACCTCTGTAGCAGTAGCTTGATTCTGCTCTACCTTGAAACTGATGATAATTCACTCCAAGGAGGCAGGAACGCATGTACACCTAATCAGATCAGGTTTTACTAGAAGCAAACAAGAAACATCACTCAAGAAATTAATCTCTATTTTGGAATCTTAAACTTTCCATGCAGCCATAGAGGACCTGCTTACTAAAGCATTTCTTAATGTGATGCTTAACGTAGGCACTCAAGAGCTTTGTTCTAATGTTGATTGCCTCAAAAGTGAAGACAAGCCACATCAATTTTTTTTATGAATGAGGCTTTCCTCAACGCACGCGCCTGCTAGAGAGAAAGAGAAACAAAAGGTTTTCACCTATGCTCAGCATAGGTGAATCTTTTTGCTTTGCAAAGAATCTTTTGATACAAAGAAAAAAGATTTTTCTATGCCCCTACCCAAATAAATGTGGTTTCAGACCTTTGTTTAAAGACTTGCCCTTGAATAGGCCCCTTACGGACACAATTAAAGAATGTAAAGAGAATTATTGTCCTTTAAACCTTGGAGGTTTAATTCTTGGAGGGAGGATCTATAAATTAGAACTCAAAATGGGCCTTCATTTCTATTGTTGACAACTGGTTGCCTTCATTGCTCAGCATAAGTCATCACTAGACTTATTAGCATAAGTGGTCACTAGACCTATGCTGCTCAGCATAACTTCTGTCCCGGCCTATGCTAAGCATAAGTCCTCCCTCGACCTATATTGAGCATAAGTGCTCACTGGACCTATGCTCAGCATAAGTCCTCTCTCGACCTATGTTGAGCATAAGTGCTCTCCGACCCTATGCTCATCATAAATCCTCCTTCGACCTATGCTCAACATGGGTCCTCCCTCAACCTATGCTCAGCACATGTCTTCTCTCGACCTATGATGATCACAGGTCCTCATTGCATAGGTCCTCGACTATGCTTATTTTTTTGATTTTACGATTTTTTAAATTTTTGATTTTTTTAATTTTGTAATATTTTTAAAATTTTAGAATTTTAGAATTTTTTAAATGTTAAAATATTAACATTAAACTTTTAAATTTATATCAAAATCTTTCAAATTGCACTTTGAAAATAAAGTCCAAAAAATAAGCATTTTAAAATTTTAAATTCACCTAATTTAACAAATATTAGTCATAATAATAGATTGGACACAATTAATATTTGTATTTTTTTGGCGATTTGAGCGTAAAATTTTTAAAATATTTTGCGTCACTTAGTCCAAATTTAAAATATTTGCAAAATGCAGCATCTTACAAATAATTCATTAATTTTTAAATTTAAGATTCAAAATTTAGATGAATTACTAAAAAATTGTAACGACTTAAAAAAAATGGGTCCTCCACCATTTCCTGTTTCAAAAGATTTTGTGTTCATTGCATTTGCTCGCATGGGATCATAATATTGATCAGGATTATCGCATGAACATGACTGTCATACAAAGGATCCGATTTTTTCATAAAGAATATATGAGAGTCTCCAAAGCTAGAGATGTAAATCACTTGGAGCTACAGGCACTTTGTGCTCAAAAGACAGGTCTATCGTTTGATTCGAAAAATCCTACGCAGAGAGCCTTACAAAATATGATAATTTCTTTTCAATTTGCTTTCCGTAGTGGCCAGATGATTTTTCTTGCTATGCTTGTCATCAAATGCTCTAACAAAATTTATGTTATCCTCTTCATAAATTTTTGTTATTAGACTAAAATATTGAACTTTATTTTAATATTCCTTAAATTGCTTATTTAATAATTAAAACTTTTTTTGAGTTTAGGTATGGGCCCTTGTCGATAAATAAAAGTGGAAAATTTTTCAAATAAAAGGCCAACCTACTCAGGTTGCCTCGAAGGCAAAAAAGAACGTTGTCGTCACTCAAACTCTGAAGCCCATCTCTATAGAAATGGGAATATCAGAATGGAAGAATATAAAAGGGATTAGCTCTTCGGAGCTAATAATAAGTCTTCTTTCTAGAGTTGCATATGGTCAACTCTCCTTAGAATAAATGGGAAAAGAATTTCAGAGGTAATATTTATATTTTAAATATTTGTTTTCATGTAAGTTTTTTAATAAAATGATTTAAAAGATTTTGATGGATTTGTAACCAACTTTTTTAAATGCAGATATAAATTGTTTATGAAAGTTCAAGAAGCCCTTGTGACAGGGTTAAGCTGCCAGGATTTCGAAGAGTGCCAGAGGCTTTATCCTTTGAGCAGCCGAAATGAAGCCTTGACGTCATTTTTTATTTTGTTTAGAGACATGGTATTTACTTCACCCATGCTTAGCATATGTATTAATTAATTGTTTTTTTAAGATTATATTTTAAACTTTATATCTACTATGCTAAGCATAGCTTCTTCTTTTTCAGTCCCCCGAAGATAAGGAAAACAAAGTCCTTCCAGAGTAATTCAAAAGACATATCGGAAGGCGAAATAATAAAAAAAAGGACAGAGAGAGACTAGCACGTGCTGAGACCATAGGAATGGAGGCCAAGGCCCTAAAATCCACTATAGATAGTGGTACTTTGTAGTTCATTTTTCATGTTCATTTCTAATCAAGATGGTGGAACTTCTATCAAGTTGGATTTGGATGTCCTTGCTCTTCTTTCTTGCTCCATGTCTCATGTTTTCTTTGGATTTTTATGTTAATTGGTTTTGCTAATTGTTGGCATTGAATATTATTATTTTTTTTATGAGAGGAAAGTAAGATTGAACTTGTGGTGGATTAGGGTGTGTGACATGTTAGAATCCTTTTCATCTATTGACGCTTTGCATGTGCTAGGGTCTAGGGTTGAAGGTGGATAGAAAATACCCGCTACAATGATCAACCACACATGTTCATATCACCACTAATGTCACACAACAATGATAATTTTAGATGGTACATTGATTTGGGTGCCATGAGACATATGACCAGAAATAAATAGTGGTTCAGCCAGTTTAGCCCCCTTGAAAGTTTGCACAACCTAATGGAGAGGAATGTTAGATTCATGGGATAGGTATAGTACTAGTTCAGTTATTTATTGGCAAAATAAGCCAGATTGACAATGCAAATTATGTACCAAGCTTGAAGGAAAAATTACTGTCACTTTGTGCGATTACAAATCAAAGCATGAAGGTGTAATTTCACAAAGATAAATGTCTTGTTAAGGACATGGATCATCAATTTAGGGTTGTTTTTAATGGATTTTAAGAAACAAGCTATGAAGTTCACAATTTGTATGCATTTGTAGCTGGGTAATGTAGGTTGACATGGTCGTTGATGCTCTAAACTCATATGGGGCATTGATGAATACGCTACTTAAATTTTAAATCTATGGCAAAAAACATCAAGAGAAGTTCAAAAAAAGAGTGTAGGGTGTGTTAAGAAAATCTCTGAACTTGTGCATACATATTTGTGTGGACCAATAAGAACCATACATATTAGAGTGTTTGGTTGTAGGGCATAAATACACATACTTGACCAAATTAGAATTAAATTGGATACACAATCAATAAAATGCATATTTTTAGGTGTGATGACAAGGTCAAAGTATACAAATGCTATGATACAAAGGCAAGGGTGCACTACAATGGTCGGGGGACGTGATTTATCATGAGATGCATGGGTATGATTATGTTGAAAGTGACGAAAATCAATCCACATAGAATAACAAGGTGAGTCAATTGCCCTTAATGGAGGATCCTAACGAGTCAAGTTGAATTGAGAATGAAGATACCACTCCACTATGAAGGGATGTAGAATGAGGCAAGACCAACATATAGGTCTACTATAATAAAAAAAAGTAGTGATTTGTGATAAGGAAACAAAACAAATATTCCATCGCATACATACTCTTCTAGAGGTATATTTCCTAGTCACCAGGGGCCTAAGTGGTACAAGAAGTTTGTAGATGACATGGAGATAGATTTACCTATATTAGATAAGGAGAGAGATATATGGAGATATATAAGAGAGAAGAAAGCTCTTGATACATTTAAAATGATATATGCATTGATGTCTAGCTTCATACAAAGCAATCAAGCATCATGTTTTGTGGAAGCAAAGGATAGTTAAATATTTTCAAAATATTGGTGGATCCCCTACATGATAAGACACCAATTGGAACCATGTTTTGTATTTGACAAAATATCATGTAGATAGTCAAAGTGGAATCCAACTAACAAGAATTTAGGTTTACCATGGTTGTACGAAACACATTGAAGTGAGGTATTACTTCATTTATGAGAGACTTCTAAGTGAAGATATTAATGTTTGACATTGTAAGTGTAAAGAACATCTAGCGGATGACATATTCACAGCAAACTCTTATGTAAAGATAAGTTTCAGGAGGGTAGAGAAAAACTCTCAATAGTTAAAGTTAGCTAGTTTTTAAGGGATGGTGTTAGAGTAAAAACTTCTCATTTGTGGTTAGGATAAGCTTAAGTTATCTTAGCACATGTGTCATTGTATATTTACTATATTTGTACCCATTGAATGTGTGACCTTGTAATAGACACTTATCGACTTAGTATGATGAGCACGTATAGTGTTTATGCCAATCTCTCTTAGTTTTGTGGTGATCAATTTATCTATAATTGCTGCCTGAATCCATGTGATTACGTTGTCAATTTTGACTTATTGTCAAACTATTTTGTAGGCCTCCAAGTCGGCCTTAAGTCGATATTTGCTTAATTTTCATAGGTTCAACCATCACGAGAGATATATGATAATAATAAATATCATAAAGAGTTAATGAGAGAACTAAAGCTCAATGCTTGAGGATCAAGAAAGAGGGAAGCAAGCTTAATGATTTCATGGCATGCTTCCGATATGGAAAAGGAGGACACTTGTTCATGCACTACCCAAGTTAGAGAATGTGTCAAAGTTGTGGGTGATTTGGACATACCACAATCATTTGTGGTGTAAATTCCAATGTCTTTACAAGTTGGGATTACACGTGATAGAATGTTCCATGAAAGAGCATGTGAATGATGTCACTATGTGCAATCATTATGAGATAACTGAAAGTTATGTAATTGTAAGAAAATGATGTTCAATCATAACAACATAGCCTCACGATCTTATTGCATCATACATCATTCAACTATACCTTGACAACATGATTTATGCCTCACACATTATTTGCCTCCCATCTTTCGATGTGGAGTCATTTTCTACTCTCCTATCAAAGCTAAACTATTTAGCTCACATGTGATACCTCAATAGTACCTTCACGGTTCCTTTGATTGGATGGTAGGCATGGATGATGCTCTACACTCCTAACTTGAATGACTCTATTCATTCGGTGTGCAAATGTTACGTTCAACAATGCTCACCATGTTACATGAATTTAAAGCAAAGTGGCTTGTTGTATCGTAGCACCTTGATCATTGATATAATGTTTTGAGAAATGATTATAGTGGAACTTATGTTGAGTGAGCAAATGATCATAAAAGTGCATGCAAGTAAGTGCTATTCACAGCCACATCTTGCCTTATTGTGAATGCAACCCTCGCTTCCAGGCTGTGGAAGAAATCAACAAAGCTAGATTGATATAAGAAGCTGAAAGAGATAAAACTTTAATATACGCTAGGTAGAACCTGAGATATCCAGTGATGAACACTCCAAAACATCAACAAACCGAGTCAAGAGACCAGAAATGGGTTCAATGTATCTTTATAACACAGAAAAATAGTTCTCTCGATTATGAACCAATTCTGTAAGCAAGATTCTAGAATCATAGCTAAGATATTCACTACCATAACCAATATTGACATCTATTTAAGAAATTTTCCTATTTTAAAATCAGATTGGTGAAAAATCACTCGAAACAGCCTTCGGCTAAAAATCAGATTGGTGAAAAATCACTCGAAACAACCTTCGGCTAAGACAAGCTACCTCATATTTGAAGCACAACAGTAAATTTCTTTCTAAAGAGGCTGATGCGGTAGACACATCAAAATGAAACACTGCAATGGGTACTTATGTTATAAGTGTAAAGCCACAAACAATGGGTTGAGTGAACATAAAAAATGCAAACCCATTCAACAGAATGCGAGACACATCAAACGTCTACTTTAGATTCACATCATTGATGGAATTTGGATCGCATTCTCTTACGTTCTGATCCAACGCTACTGATGTTTCACAAGGTTGTTGCAACTATGTTTTTCCCTAACCAACAGCTTGTCCAAAACAATAACAAAACATATTGATGTGTAACGGGCTTTCTCCAGAAAATATGACATTCTGGCACTGTTAATCCCAGTCGTTCTGGAATGACAATAGTAAAAGAGTAGGGAGGAAAATTTTGTTGGGCGCAAAGAAAAGTTAATCCAAACACTAAGCCAACGTGGAGACAAAAGCTTTGGTAACAAACATGCCAAACGAAAGTATGTAGCTGAATCACATAGATTTACTCTACAAATTCTGAGAATGATCCCTCTTAGATTTTATCGATCTTAATCTACGCTTTTGACGGCACCTTCCGATCTAATCACTTTGATAGAACCTCCCCCTGTGGTTTTGATCATTACGCTATGAACAATGGGCAGCCCAAAGTATCCCACCCCACGATCAAATTAGGTTGTTTTAATGTTGTCTGGATGGAGTATGGTTGGGGTTGATATTGGTGGCTTGCTCGCAATGTGATCGTTATTAGCCACTTGTGATTTTCCTTTATAAAAAGAGGACGCTTAATATGCCATTATGCGCTTCGGATGATTCTTAGTAGTGAGGCTGAAGGGCGCCCTTCGCTACTGAAACTCACAGGCGTGTTGAGGAAAGCCTGAGAATCATCGACAGCATGGCAAGTTCCAGAGCTGGCAAACCCACTGCAGGTGCAGCAGGAGTCCTCATGGTCGGATGACTTCCTGAACCCACATCGCAAGATAGATCAGACTGATCTAAGAAATCAGAGAAATCAGCGGCCAACTACAGGTCGCAGCAATCGAACTCTCAGAAATCAAAGCAATCAGCCAGCCACACATCGTAGCAATCAAACTCGCAGAGATCAGAGCAATCAAGCAGCCAGAGATGCAAGCAATCAAACTCTCAGAAATCATAGCTATCAGCCAGCTCCAATAGCAGCAATCAAACTCTAATAAATCAGAGCAATTGGCGAGATACCCATCGACCTCCTGCTACTCGTGATTTTACAACCAGCAACGGTGGAGCAACGGTGGATCAGATGCTGGTCTACAAAAGAATATGAAATGGAGTAACCCAAGCACAAGATTGAGACAACATAGCTGTAATAAGATCTGGCTTCCTGGAAACAAAATTAGACTAGCAGTACAAAAACCGAGTAGTATCCGGTAGTAATAACAAAGAAAGGCAAGAGTAAGATGATAACTCTCCGCTTACGGCATCCTGTTACCATTCCACTTTCTCTGTCTAGGACGAGAACGAGAACGATAGCATTTTATCATGAGAGAATGGAAAGGACGGGCAGAGTAGAACAGATAAAAATATTGAATGGCAATGAAGGGAGGGAGAGTGGCTAATAACGCCACATTCAGGGCCGTGAGGGGCCCTAAATGAAATTTAGGCGAGCCCGGGAGGGCGAGCCTCAATTTCATTTAGGGCCCCCACGGCCCCTAAATGTAGTACGTTAATTTTGTTGATGGAAGTATCCTCGGTTCAAAGTTCTCATGGGCTTTACAATTTCGAAAGGAACTACGACGAACTTCTTCTTGAACTGCAAGAGACCTGCAGTACCACCCCCTGTTTACACATAGATTGCACTTTTGTCAAGATTTACAACCACTATCTATTGACGCTGTAGCAACATCCGCTTCACAAACATTTAATTTTTCAAACATAAATATGACACCTCTGATGACGCTACGACAAAGTTTAATCATTCAAGGTTTTTATCTCTCTTTCCTTGTAATCAATGGCGCCCAGTGATGGTCATCGCTAAACTATTAGCGAAATACTTCTTCTCCGCTCTATCTTTCCGTTCAAATGATGTTACTCTAAAAATGTACAAAGAATAAAAGATAAATTTTAACCTGATTGTTGCTCTTGCGGTAGAGTCCCTGCCTGTTCACCCATGTCATCATCAGTAGCTTCCTTATGTAGAAAACGATGACAAGCGCTAAAACATAACTCAGGTGTGTGTGAGAGATAGACCGAGAGAGAGAGTGACTGAGTGAAAGAGAGAAGAATGTTTTGCTATGCTAGAGAAAATGCGTTTTGGAACTTCTTGTTAGCCCTAAAATGCATTTGAAGGGTACTTGAAAAGTAGTGGGCTTAAAAATCTCACACCTTGATTTTAGAGAGAATGTGCTTTTAAAGGCTTGTACAAAGATAAGTTTTAGAGAGAGAGATGAGGTATATAATCCTGTGATGCATCACAAGGTGAGAGAAAACGAGAGAGAGAGAGAGAGTTAACAATCTTAACTCTGGAGTAAGAATACTCCCAATGAAAGGAGATAAATTGTGTTTACGGATTTTGGATCCATAATGTTTTGACTTTCAATCAATGAGGTTGCCAGTTCATTCTCAATGATTTTGATCATTAAAGAATGGCAACTATAGGCTTTGAGTAAAATTCTTGTTAAAGTTGAATTTTGTAGAACTGATGGAAGGGTATTGTTATTAAATAGAAGTATTCTTTATTCGATTCAAGGATTCTTGTCGAATATAGTAAAGGATATTTTGATTTTTGTCATTCACTAATATCTACTAGTAAACTTGCCAATCTGATCATTTTTCTCTTGCAGAATTATATCCATCCAACATAAATGAATGGGAGCCTAGTGGATCTCGAGCATGTGTGTTAGATGTTATTCACACTGATATTGGACAGCTGCAATATAGAGGTAGAACTGCAAAACATCTAGCTGATAGTGGGATTTTTTTTTATGAATCGATGTACATTCCTAATACAAATGGAGGTTTTGGACAAATATTTGCAATTCCCTTACCTAGTTTTGGAGTGATGGATGGGTTGCTCCAGATGCTGCAGTTTCAAAATCATTTCATTACAAGCTATATAATGATGTAAAAAATTCATTAAAGATAAGCACAGAATAAAAAACAGTTAGATTGAGTTGGTTTATTTCTCTGAATATATTTGTGGATTTCTTTTTTCGTGTCAATGTACACAAAACCCCAACGATGTTTGTATGCAAAAATTTATCAAATAGTTTATTATTTGACCTTATGGATGAAGGCTGGGACAAAAGATTAGATGGAGAAATAGAATACAAAATTAAAATGTCTTCCATGTGCTTTTGTTATCAAATTCAAAAACAAATGTTGAGCATATGCTTCCATTATCAAAAATGGAAAAAAAATAAAGGTAAATGGGTGCCACTCGATCAAGACTTGGAAGCCAATGGACATTTAGAATGAAAAAATTTTGAAATCATATACAATGATACAGTTTTGACATGTGTTGAGGTCGAAGAAGATTGGAGTCTAAATTACATCAGGCGGGAACTATTGCTCCTACAAGATGATATACTTTTAGACTTCAGATTCATTTTCAATGGTAAACTTGTAAGTAACTATAAATACTCGATTCTTTATGAATAGTAATCCATTTGAACAGGAGTAATCATCCAAATTAAAGCAACAAAAACAAACTAGCAATCCTTATTTATTCTCATATGGAATCAAATAAAATTTCGCCACAGGACTACATTCGATGAAATATGCAGCCCTTTCAAAATTGACGTCTTTTGCCTTCACTGCTCCCATAAAAAATGGGCTGACAACAAAAACTACACTCGGAGAATCAGAACTAATACTATGTTGCAAAAAGTTTTTGCTAGCTTCTACAATAACATCACAAAATTTGGGACCTAATCTATAGCTTCTATTTGAATCTAGAAGAAAGAAATCAAAATAATTGTCGAGCTGATCAATTTTATTAGCTAAGTAGGCCTCGTATTGGTTATAATGGTCAAAATCAAAATAAACCTGATTAGGATCGTATGGAATTCTAACAAAAAGATTATGTACAGGGAGAGAAAGGGATGTAGACACAATATTTATAGATTTTTCAGTTATTTTATTAAGCTCCTCTTGGGCTTCATGAAGAAGCCTTCTGAAGAACTACATGAATAACAAGAGGAGAAAAGGATGATTCTGGGTCTCAATCAAATTCTCCAGCATCTGATTCAGAGCTCATAAAAATGCGGGGTCTCTTGCCAGGGATAACTCTAGGAAGAAGAGAAGTAGCTGGCCTTCGAGATCCAGCTTTCTTTGGGACAGCCTGCTTCTTTTTCCTCCTTGAGGTAGTTGGCAAGTCAGTTCTATCCAGAGGCAGGTCTCTAGAGGTGCTGGTGTTATCCACATGAAGATTTGAATAACGTTCCCAAAGTCGTTTGAGAATAACAAAATCTTTAGGCATGATGGTAACGTGCTTACCATGCATGGCCAAAAGACATGAATCCTCAAAAAACTGGGACATAAAGTCTTCTGCAGCACCCTGTAAGGCCTGTATGGCTGTCACAGCAAAACGAACATCAAGCCCAAGTGACAGGGTGACAATCCTAACAGATCGGCTGAAAGGAGCTCTAGGGATCAACAATTCAATTGATCTTTGGAGTCTTCTTTTCTCTTTCAACCAGACCTGCTTTTTGCCACGTCTACGTCCAGTACCAAAGGGAATATGGGCATGGGATGGCTGTACAAAGGTAATGGCATGGGCAGTGGATCTCGTCCTAGCCATCATTCTCATAATCATTCTTCTAGTGGTACAAAATCTGAAAAGTTGAAGACTATAAATATAGAAACTTTTTTTATTGATACGATTGGCCCTATAAGTACCAACATCCTTTCTCTTTCTCATAAATCTCTTATCACATTGCCTGCTTATAATATAGATAATATTACTTTTTTGACACTATCAGATATATTGGATCTTTTTTATTTCACAAAGGTCGTGACTCTTTGTATTTGGAGCAAAGAGCTTCATGAATTTTCAGATATAATCGCTTATGATGCTGATGATCTTCTCCCTGGTGCTGATGATGTATATAATGATGAGTTTTATTCAAGAAAAGATTGCTTGAAAATGGTTGTGGAGGAAATGCGCAATAAAGAAGATTGCTAGCTTCTGAAGAGGAGTTTCTTAAAATTCAAAGTTAGCTTGGTTTTCCAAAACCAATTGTCTATTTACCAACTATATTGACATCAAAAGGTAGACATAATTTTGATGGAGAGACAGTAATCAAGGAAGACAAAGCCGAATGCATAAGTTTTGTATCTTATTATGTACAAGTAGATTCGTTATGTCAGATTATACACTGAAGCTTACCCTAAATGTCTTTTATTTTAGAAAACAATTTTCCTTGATAATTTTGCAATTTGTCAAGGAGGGTAGAGATCTTCTGCTGGAGAATTTTCAAGAGATCATGCACTTGGGAATAATTCGAAGTTCTTAAAGAATAATGAGATAAGTGTTGCCCATTCAAAGTTTCAACAACATGGTGAGACAATGATTGTGGCAATCAAGACACTGTCTCATTTTCTTGGAGGACATAATTTTAATAAGGTGCATAGAATAATTTTTGTAAAGAAAACTATTGCACTTAAAATTTTAGGATATGGACCAGTGAATTCCATGTTCGGATCATCTCATTTTGCATTGTATGCTGCATACGTTGATCTGAGTAAACCTGAAAACTATGAGCTCTTGGATCCATACGAAAGAAGAAAATTGTTGCATGATTCAAAGTTGCAACTTTCATTAGAGAAAGTATCGGAAGTAGAGTAGATTTTGGTCAATTGTACTTTTTGTAAAAAATTTCATTTAATATACAAAATCTCATTTTGTGTCTATTGCCTATTGGCTTGTATAAATTTGCATGCATTTTGAAATGTTTTATAATCCGTCGATTTTGTATGACGAATTTGGATTCTTTTGTAAAACCATTGGAAAAGTTGCAGTATATAGCGTTCTTTATGCTAGTCCCTCCATGTTGTGTATTTTTATGAAATGTCTCTCTTGCTTGCCAATGACATTTTTCCATTCCTTGCGATGACCATATGCTAGGACTTCCGCTAATTCTTGCAAAGTTGTCAATAGTAGTGTAACATCGAAATCTTACCATATAATGTGATATATGATCTACACCCCATGCACTTTGAACTACATCCACAAATTCACTAGTTGTTTTATGTATCATTTGTACATCAGTAATTGAAAATTTATATTTTCTCAAGCATTTCACCATGTTCTCTAATTTTTTCCAAACTTCTACTTTGTGTATACGGGTAGAACCTTCTTCTTCGAAATCTTGAGTTGCAGCTATAATCTCTTTCCAAAATGAGTATTGAATCTTGGATTGTTTTCCAGAATAATTTGATAAAAATCTTCGAGCATTGGATCCTCCAATGCTCGGCTTGCATGGAAAGTTTTACCTGATAGGTTGTCATCTTTTTTTATTTTAACATAGCCTCTGTGTAAGCATGCTTTAGACAACACATCCTCTAATCTGAAAATAGCTTCCTTCACAGATGCCTCTGGTTCGAAATTCCATGCAAACAAGATGTAAAGATATACTTTGTTTCTATTATACGCACCTCTGCATGCAATGTACAATTATGAACATTCTCAAGAGAAACTGGTAGTACAGGTTTCCAATTAGGATCTTCTCGATTTCTTGATATTCTTGTACTCCTTGTCATGTCTTTTGTTGTCTTCATGCAGTACAAACAAGGGTATCTAGAGTTAGTGCCATGGGATATATTGAACATACATTTTAATGTCTTCAGATCTCCTGCTAAATGTCATTCTGTGTTGAAAGTGCCAATTCCAGGAATATTGAGTGGAACTCCCTCCATGTGTTTTTTTATGGTGGCAGAATATGACGTTCTATTAAATATCCATGAGAGAATGTCATGGTCTTCTTTCATCACCTATAAGAGAAAAAAAAAATGTGATTTAGCCTCATAATATTAACACATAGAAGATTTGCCAAATGGAACCCATATTAACATGATTATTCCTATTGATTACGCGAAGGAACTGCTATACCTGAAATGCTGCCAACCACCAGATATCATTTTCTGATTGAAAATTGAAGTTGAGGCCTTCTGAGTCTTCTGAATTTGAAAGTGCTCCATTCATGATCGTAAGACTGACTCTCTCCATTTTCTGTCCTTTTATAATTTTAAACTCATCTAACTTGAGAACAACTATCAACTTGTTATTGACATTCTCGATTGTAATACCACAAAAATTTATGATGGATGTTAGTAGCTGATTAATATCAATAAATAAATTGTTAGAATTGTTATATGCTAGACATTTAAAATAATTATTTTTTTGGACATGGTGTATTGATTTTTTTGGTCAAAATGGATATTTTTTAAATAAATGTTTTTGTGATTGGGCAAAATTTCCAAATTGAAAAATGGTTACTTTTTTTTCATGTTAATGGCACTAATGGTTCAGAAAGAAGGAATATGAGGATACTCTTGGGATAGTTGTTTTCGTACCTATAAACTGTGTATGCCCTCAAGAACTAAAACAAAATAAATCTTGAGGTTTACCCGACATTTTGAAAGAAATCCTCGACATTTTGAAGATTAGCACAAAGAGGAGACAATCTGTAGAGAGGACGATTATTTTTATGCCAGTAACAAGCAACACATGGGAAACGGATGGTTGTGGACAAACCAATCCAACCAATCCTAGACCAAATGGATCTATCCCCCAAGCTATAAATCAATCTCAAAGAGAAATGAGGCATGACACCAGCAGCATACGGCTGGCTACTAGTCTCACAATCAAGGATACACTAGTGAGAGCCCAATAGGTATACTTATACCCTCCAAGGCCCATGCACCACTAGTAGTGCACTGTGACACCTCACTGGACACCTCTGCAGCTCATCTAGGCCATGTCATCCAGTTCCTGAATGACTCCTTGATAGACCCATACAAATCCACCATCATGAGCTTAGGCCTACAACCATTAATTATGACCTTGTACACATAAGGGCCCCAATTCCCTTATAGTCATAACTAACTTAGGGGCAGTTGGTCTACCAATCTCTAGTGTGGACATGCTATCTGAGACCAGTCGTGGGCATGACATTCTTCCCCCCTTATTGAAGTTTTGTCGTCAAAACTTGAAACTGGGGAAGTTCCTCCTTTAGATTCCTTCCTGTTCCCAGGAATCATCATTGTCTGTGCGTCTCTTCCATGGAACCAGATGTTGGGAACTATACAATTCCTCAATCGTTTAGGTCTTTTATCCAAGATCTTTTCGGTTCAAGTCGAGACACACCCGGTGATTCATCCAACAGGTCCAATTGGTCTCTAGAACCAAGATGCTTACCTTCATGTAGACTCTTCTTGAGTCGGCTTACGTCAAAAACTGGATGCATTTGACTTCCTTCCGGGAGATCCAACTGGTAGGCTAAGGATATGATCTTTTACAAGGTCTAATACGGTCCTCTTGTATCTAGGAGACAATTTTTAATGCTTGTCGGTACGCATTACACTAGAATCCTTTGGGATTCTCAAATATACCCAATCTCCCACTTGAAAGTCTCAAGGTAGTCATTTTAGATTAGAAAAATGTCGGTCCCAATCTTGAGCACACTAGACATTTTCACTTGCTATCCATAGCATTCATACATATCATGTAGGAAATCCACTACCTTCTGAAATTCAATCATACGAGTCTCTTCCAAAATGAGTGATATAGGTTCAAAATAGTACATAAGCATGAATGGGCTATAACAGGTAGCCAAATGCTTACGATAACTTAATCTCCATCAAGCATAACTTCCTTTTTGAGGAGATTGCAATCAAAATATAAATTCATATTTCATCTGATCTTCTGATCACGCAGGTAATTCTTCTCTCAAACGATCAAGTATAACTAGAATCTGAACTATGATTCTCAATCATAATTCTTTGGATTCTTGTCCTTTACTCAATAAGAGAACATGATACCCTAGCACAGGCAACTTAACCAAGGTCAAATACACTTCTCAATGAGATTGCCGCCACACCTCTCCACCACCAAAGCCTCAACCACGTGGTCATACTATGAAAGAGAAAATAAAAAAACCGCTTCAATTCAACTGCCAGGTGACCTCACCATTGTTAGGGAAGTTCCTGAGATTGCCTCTGGTCCTCCACCAACCCTCGAACATTCCCAATCACCATCCCGACAAGAGAAAGGTAAGGCCCCCCTTGAATCTCCAGCCCATGATGTTCCTGCATACTTTAAGGACTATACGATCGAGGATGTCACAATCCAATTACCCCAAGCTCAACGTGAGCCTACTGGTAATTCACCCTACGAAGGCCCTGCACAAACCATAACCCTTTCTTTGAGTGAGCCAAATGAAACCAACAAATATCTTGTCCACGTCGGAGCTCATCTCAATTGCGAACAACGTAGACGGCTTGAAAAGCTCTTGCAAAAATATCAACATGTCTTTGCCTGGACCTATAAAGACATGAAAGGCATCTCACCCCAAGTAGCTGTGCATCGTATCCCGCTTAAACCGAGTGCGAGGCCCACTGCTAGTCGTCCATACAGATGCAATGCCATCTATAAGGCCAAGATCAAAGAAGAATTACAATGCCTCTTAGATGCGGGATTTATCTATGAACTTGAGCATATTGAGTGGGTCTCCCCAATTGTCATCGTTCCCAAGAAAAATGGAAAACTTCGAATCTGTGTCAATTTTAAGAAACTTAACGCCGTCACTGAATGTGATCATTTTCCATTACCTTTCGGAGAATCCATCTTAGAAAATCTAGCAGGAGATGAGGCTTACTCCTTCTTAGATGGCTTTAGCGGATACAATATGATCCAAATCGCTGAAGAAGATTAACATAAGACCGCTTTTGCCACAGAATGGGGAACCTTATGCTAGAAAGTCATGCCCTTTGGTCTCTGCAATTCTCCTAGCACCTTCCAACGTGTTATGCAAGCGGCCTTTTCTCAGCAAATGGGCGATACCTTAGAGGTTTACTTGGATGATTTAGGAGCACATTCTAAAGAAACATGCCATCTATCTATGCTCAAAAAAAATTTTATCCAATGTCAACGCTTCGGCATCTCTCTTAATCCTGAAAAATGCCAGATTTGGATAACCCATGGTATTGTGTTAGGACATATAATCTCACAAAATGGCATTGCCACTGACCCTGAAAAGATCCTTACCATTCAAAATCTACCGGAACCGCGTATGATACGAGAAGTTTACTCTTTCCTTGGCCACGCCAACTACTATCAGTGCTTTATTTTCGATTTTGCTAACAAAGCACGCTTAATCTACAAAGTATTTGTCGTTCCCAAATGGACGGATGAACAACGCATCGTCTTTAATCAACTCAAAGAAGCCCTTACCAATGCACCCATCCTCCAGACTCTTGATTATTCTAAAGAATTTCATGTGCTTATTAATGCATCCAAGTATGCCATTGGAGCAGTGCTCACCCAACTGGGAGAATTCAAAAAGGACTACCCAATCCGTTTTCTTAGTCGACAATTGATACCTGCTGAAGTCAATTATACCACTACCGAACGTGAAGCCTTGGCAATGGTATATGTGGTTCAGAAGTTTCACCATTATCTTCTAGGAAAAGTTTTTGCGTTCTTCACTGATTATCAAGCACTATTGTATCTCATCAACAAGACCTGCACCACAGGCCGTATTACTAGATGGATCCTATTACTGCGAGAATTTGAGTTTAGGATTGTGGTTCATAAGGGAGTTCAATATTTTCTAGCAGACCATCTATCCTGAATCCCTACCCTTCCTACCCCTGATCAAGGCGTCAACAATGATTTACCAGATGCAATCCTTTTCCAAGTTGACTCTACACCTGTATGGGCTAAGGAAATTATAGAATATTTAACTTCTAAACCTAAACAATGTGCGTTGGTCCTCAAATATAAACCGTATACGTTAATTGCAGGACAACTCTACAAGCAAGGGTTAGATGGAATCATCCGACGATGTATTACCAAAGGTGAAATACCCTCTGTCATTTTTCTCACTCATGAAGGTATTGGTGCAGGCCATTTCTCTTCTAAAACAAATGCTAAGAAAATCCTCTTGGCCGGTTTCTGGTGGCCAACACTCTTCAAGGATACGCACAATTACACTAAGGCTTGTGATGTCTGCCAACGCACAAAACGCTTTCAAAAAATAGACTACATGCCTTTACACACTGTAATCACTGATCAAGCTTTCTAGAAATGGGGAATTGATTATGTCGGACCTATTAGCCCTGTTGCTCGACACACACAATCTCGTTACATCATAGTAGCTACAGACTATTGCACCAAATGGGCTGAAGTAAGAGTTGTTCGCAATGCTGACGCTCGTTCTACTGTCAAATTTCTCTATGAAAAGGTTATAGTTTGTTTTAGATGTCCTCTAGAGCTTATCAATGATAGGGGTACACATTTCCTTAACTCTGTCATAGCATATCTCCTTTCAAAAAAATTTGTGGTACATCGCAAAAGTTTCCCATATTATCCACGCTGCAATGGCCAGGCGGAATCCACAAATAAAATCCTATGTGGAATTCTAACCAAAATCGTAGAATCCAACCGATATGATTGGGACCTTAAACTCCATGCTGCTCTCTGGTCTTATCGCACCACCCCCAAGCGAGGTACATGCTTAACCCCTTTCCAGCTCACATATGGCCAAGAAGCCGTTATGCCTGTGGAATTCCAGAATCTAGCAAACATGTTATTCCATCTGGAGCAACTCTGTGAAATACTACGGATCAGCATCCATGCTCAATAAGTCCACAAACGATGACAAAAAGCATGGCATGATCAATTATTGAAACTTAGAGACTTCCAAGTTGGAGATAAGGTCCTGCTATACCAGGCCAAAGCCTTCAAAGGCAGACTGAAAATTTCTGGCCAAGGACCTCACATCATTAAAAAAATCTTTGCCTCTGGATATGTACAACTCCAAACCCTTCAAGGCGATATCCTCGACACTATGGTCAATGGGAGCCGATTGAGAAAGTACAATGAACCTGTTTTTATCTTGATATGTATTAGTTGTTTTCTTTCCTACTGTTTTTTTTCATTTTTTATTGTCTACCTACCATTTCGACAACATTCTTGTTGTGCTTTCTTGTTCAAACCATCAAGATACTATCAGATCAGGTATACCAACAGTCTTCTCTGAGAAAACCACAAAAGCCATTAGTTTTAGAATAATTGTTTCACACCATGTCAGATAGAATTCACCTGACCTCTTTCTACAAAGCACGATTCATTTTTGGCCTCCATGAATTCTGTCTCAGAGAAAAAAATCTCTAAAACTAGAGAAATGTAGATCTCTTCATCAGATATCCATTATTAAAATTTGTAGACAATTCGCTGGAGCTCAAAATGATTGCCATGATTTCTTTGTCATCTCTGCAAATTCTGATCAGACCCAGTTTTGCACTGTCAGTCGTTTTTTTCTCTTTTGGCATAAAAAAATCACTTACAAGAATTCGCGGACCCTCAGAACGTTGCCTCAAAATTTGCGACCATCAATACCAAGTCGTAGACACTGAGGAAGATTTCTGAGTGAAGTTGCAAATTCTTGCCAAAAAAAATCTATATATAGTCCTCCACCCTTCTCTCCACGAGTTCATTTAGATTGCTGCTCTCGAGTTCATGCCAAATTTTTTCAAAATTTTCACATTCTCAGAGCAATCTAAAATCACTGCTATCATGGCTTCCCGCCATTCCTCGTTCAGTTTGCATCGCCGTAAATCCCCTCCTCCTTATTCAGGAGATATTTTTATGATTTGTATCAAGATTTACGCCGAGCAGCTCACCTTGGCCAAGGATATCCTCACAAGCCTTGGCTTTGATCTAACTTTTTTCTGGGACCAGCAGAGCGAGAGCCTCATCTGAGCAGCCTACTCCACCTATTCAGATGAAAATATGCTCGAAGAATTTTCTCCCTCACTTGATTTGTTCTTTTTGTTTGATCAATGGTCAGAAGAACTTAAGCTTAAAAGTTGTCACTATTTTAGCGAATATGGCCGATCAAAAGTGACAAGTACACCTTGGATCGCGATCGTTCACAATGTCACTTGGTAATCCATAAAGTCTAAACAGATGTTCTACAACTACTTGAGCAAAATCAGATGCAGTTTTTGCGGTCATTACCCAAATAAACATAGCTGATTTGGTAAGATGGCCAGTCCTTACCAAAATTCCACTATTCTGTCTATTCATCCGGGTTAATCTTACCATGATCTAATTCCTCTCTTATTGATCAGGCATATCCTAGAGTCTGAGTTGTAATTTTCCAATCACAACTCTCCAGATTCCAGAGACCATACGATTTCATAAGAGTGTATCACAATTCTTAGAAGACACATGAGTTGTTCCAAAAAGTCCTTTCTATCAAGAAAGCCTCAGACTTTTCCAACTCACTTGTGATGCCTATATAAGGATTGTACTCCCTTACTCTAGACATGGCACAAAGTGTCATTCCAAAGTTAGGGTCCTATCTAGAATACGTCTAGAATTTACTCTTAAGTTCTAATCTAGAATAACTTAAGATTCACCATACCTTGATTACATGAAGCTCTAAATTTTGGCTACCATCAACTATCCAACTCTCCAGAGTCCACCGGGATAGTGTTCCATCTTTTCCAATTAGGAAAAGATAAGGCCAAAAGTTCTTGTGTATTCTATGCACATAGACCTTTAAATGAATCAAAACTTGACCTATAAGGGTTGTGACTTATAAGCAATACATTTCAACAACAATATTCATAAGTAAGATCATATTGTTGAATTCAACAACTAATTCAGAAGTAGCGCTCCTAACTCGGTTAGTTGTATCAGATTTAGAAAATATTTATACGTCTAGGTGTGGTACCAAAACACCACATTTAATCTTATTCTAAATCTATTCTAGGTCAATAAGAAATTCTCAATGAGAAATTACTATAACCTAGCAGGAAATTGTCTCTACACAATTCTCACCAATATAAAGTCCTAAAACCAAGGACCCTATTCTAAGCATGCCACTAACAAGCAATACATGTGAAACAGATATAAAGTCCTAAAACCTTGGATCTTATTCTAAGCATGCCAATAATAGGCAACACATGGGAAACGGATGGTGGAAAGACCAACCCAACCAATCCTAGATCAAACGGATCTAGCCCCCAAGCTATAGATCAATCTCAAAGATGAATGAAGCATCACACCAGCAACATACGGCTACTAGTCTTCAAGGATACACTAATGAGAGCCCAATAGGTATACAAATACCCCCCAAGGCCCATGCACCACTAGTAGTGCACTGTGACACCTCACTGGACACCACTGCAGCTCATCTAGGCCACGTCATCTAGTTTCTCAATGACTCTTAATGGTGTTCAATCCTAACCAAACTTCATGAACCTTAGGACAGCTTCATTAAACCTTTGAAATCATGCATAAAAAAATTGGCCATGAATTTTATAAAAATCCTCAAAATTAGTCCAAAAACCATCAAAAAACCATGTATTTTTTTATCAGTTTTGACCATAATTTGTGGATCAAATCCACAATTAAGTGCAATCAGACCCAAAACCCTATAAATGCATTACATTTGAACACTAAAAGTTTTGATTTCATTCAATTATGGTTCTTATAGCCCATTTCTAGTCCAAAAACCCTAATTTTTGGCTAAAAATCACTATCTAAGCACTCTTTTGACTTTTCAACCGACATGCAATCATAGATCAGTAGCAATGATAAACTCCAAGCCAAAATTTTCAATTCTAGGTGAGAAAGCACAATAAACCGTAAAAAATCCATTGATTTCCATCGAAATTTATGGAGAGAATCCATAATCATGATCAATAGGCTGAAAGTACACCAAATTTAGAGAAGCCACTCACTTGGATATCAATTCCACCACCTGGAAGTAACAGGCAAGGAGAAACCAACAAAAAGTAGGGAAAAAACAAGAAGCAGCTCCAACTTCCGATGATGCAAACCCTTTTTTCTGATACCACTCTAAGGATCGCCTAGTGAAGATCCGACTGTTGCATGCAACCAAGCCACCCAACCAACCTGAAATGGCTAGTCAATTCCCTAACCACTTCACCCCCATGCCATGGTGAATGAATGCAAGAGAGGAGGGGTTCCTGGCTACAAGGATCAGAAATCAACAAGGTTAGCAGATGCAACAATGACCATTATAGAGGTAGGTCCATAATCATCCAGATCAACTAGAAGACAACATAAATTATTATTGTGGATGAACAAGTTCTCGTTTGTCTTCAAGAAGTTACCTGAAATAAGGATAAAATTTAAGAGATGATAAAGGATGTGTTGATCAATGATATTGGTCTCAGTACAAGTGCTACATCTCATAGTGATGTGGGTCAGATGGTGAATGTTACCAAGGAGGTAATGATGCAATGTCAAAGGAATCAAGAACCAAATTTTTCTCGAGAATTGGTTGATATTGTTGTAGACAATATTGCTGACTTTGTTAGTAATTATAAATTTCAAGTGACAGTGGGACAACCGATATGGATTGCTCCATGTTTAGTGGATTCGATATGTCCTCAATTGATGGGGTTCTAACAATCTTCTGTGACATCTTCGACACTAGCTAATACTACTGAAAAACTTATAGAACAAGATATTATTCAATCATGTTATGGTTTTTTTTCTTTCTGTACTCGCAACTGTCAACATTGTATTTTCTTGAGCTCTGGTGAATCGAAAATTGTTTTTACTATGACAATGATGATGAAGGGTTTTGATTATTCAACGATCGGAAGGTAATATTGTGGTGATTCAATTTTGTTTGGTGGGAATAGGGTTCCAAGACTCGGCAGTTTTTCAACCTAACAAGGTGGTGAAAGATCCAGCGAATGAGTTTATTGTTAATCTTGGTGTTGGTGAGGATGGAGCTTTGTATACAACAAGTCGAGGGTGCCGCATGGTGATAACTGAAGAGGTGTACTACAAGGTTGTGGAACTACCTTTTTGGATTTCTAGAGCCAGAGGTTCCTATGGTTGTAATGTTTGAATTTTTTCCTCTTGAAGCTCAAGCTAAGGATCAAGGCTAATGGTTAAGAATGTGTAAATTCTCTACATTAGAGTATCTCTGCAAATGGATCAATCATGTAATTTTTGGAAGACAAACAGAGCACAACATGTTTGTTAAGTCATTTGCATTGATCCATACTGCTTTGCATGGTGTAAAAATAGTAGGGCAAGATTTCTTTGCTCAATTTGACACTCTTCCCCATTGGCCTACATGACTTTTTCCCCATCATAGATTGTAGAGAAGTTCTCAAAGCAATCACACTTCCTAGTCATGTGTCTAGTGGCACTCGAACAAATGAACCATCTAGCACCATCATCCGACTGTGATGCCAATGCCGATGAGAAGACATATAACTATTTGCCAGTTCCAATGAGATGTGAGAGTTGGTTATGGCATTCAGAATCAATGCATGAACAAGCCAATCTGATAGTTGACTTACGTACTACTCTAGAAGAAATGGCTGTTGTATAGGATGATTTGTAGAATAAGGAGGCTGCATGTCAGAAGTTGTAGAATGAAGTAGAATATTTACAAGCAGATGTGGTGAGATTATCAAAGGATCAAGTTAAGGCCACCAATGTAGTGTACGCAAAAGCTATTCAACATAGGATATAGATGAGCCCTACAAACTTGGTGGTAGTTGATGACTCTATTTCAGTTCCAAAGAATAAGCGGTATAAACAACAAAGGTTGACGTTGGAGAGAGAGGTAATGAATTTGTACAAGACATTGCAACCTTGGTTGTTTATGAGGAATGTTGAACATGCCTAGAATATTGGTTATATTATTTTACCAAGATTCAGGGAGATTACCGTTCAGGTGTGGATAGAGCCATGGCTATTATCTAATTTTTATAATTTTTGGCAAGATTTGAACATTAAATCTCGGGGAGTTTGAGCATGGGTCATTTTACAAGGGTATATTGCTTTCCAAATTTTTTTGAAGGCATTGAGATTCTTGTAGAAAGTACAATTTTATTCACGTTGCAATATGTGTATGGTATGGAGAAGTATTGTTCTATTCGTAAACATTTTTAAACCATTAGACAACGAGCTGAATTTATATCTTGGGTATCGAGAACTATAATTCCTTGTATACTATTATTTCAAATCACATTCATTTGACTTATGCAATTTTGTTGAAGTTGTATTGTGACTAGGAAAGGAATTATGAGAATAGAGTTGAAGACATTGTGGCATTCATTGATAAGCAGTGAATAGATCATGCTAAAAAAATTCATAAAACCCACAATGTAATAGGGTTTCGACATTTTGCAATAATTGGAATGAAGCAGGTGCATGACTTATTTGTGAGAGAAAGACATATATTGTTGACAACTGAATGTCTTAACAAAGTAAATCTTGACAAGAAAAATGCCTGTTTCACAAATTTTTGATAAAAATTTGAAATTGATGTTATGGCCTCTTCGACAGCTTAAGCCAGCAAGAATTTGTCAGCTGAGAGAAGCTCGCATGCAAGTGTTATTCATAGAAGAGAAAGTAGAGTACCTATAAATAGCCTATATTTTGGAGAGTACTGTTGTATGGAAGTTTAGTCCTTGTTATGAAAAAATGGGGGACGTGTGTCCCAACTCACTATCCACAAATTAACGCATACTGTAAAAATGAAAACGACATATAACAAGATGCTAAAAATGGCAGTACTGGTCAAGTGTTCAGATAAACTAGACATATTTATTTCAAGACTCTCTTTTAAGTCCTAGTTTATCTGCACACTTGACCAGTACTGCCATTTTTAGCATCTTGTCAACAGTGAAAGGTTTAGTAAATATGTTGCTAGCTGGTCTTCTATCCTGCAATGCACCACGACTATTTCACTAGATAGCAACTTTTATCTAATGAAATGATATTTAATTTTTATGTCCATCTTGCGTGCATGAAATTCAAAATTCTTCGCTAGCTAGATAGCGCTTTGGATGTCACACCTAATCATGGTGGGATTACTTTGCGGAATGCCAATATCTTCTAATATTCTTCTCAACTATATTGCTACGTGGCTGACCATAACGCTTTGTATTCGGCTTTTTTTGTGGATAAGCCAATTGTTTCCTATTTGCTACTTGGCCAATAAAATGTGAAAGATTTCAACTAGTTTAGTCAAGCTTAGTCATATTGTCAATATTAGGCCAATATGCATATTAGACTTAGAGTTTGACTTTTCAAAGTTATATTAGTCTAAAAGCATTTAAATAAACACGTTTGGAAAGTTTGGGAAAGTTATTAGGTCGAATTTGGACACATTCAAATTTGAATGTTAGATGCATTGAATCTAGTCATATTGTTGATAGGATTTTAGGTCTAGAAAGTTCTTGGAGGGAAACCAAAGTCCAAATGAGACATGGATCGACTATATATAGTGTAAATTCATGGGAGAAGAGATTATACTCTCTCTCTCTCTCTCATTTCATCCTTGTGCATGAGTTCTCTTGGATTCATCTATCCATTGGTGCACTATCTTGATAATATCTTGCAATCTTGTGTGTAGAATGCTCATATTTTGTTATTCTTGGATTCACATGGGAAGTACAGTAAAGTACTGTTATTTTATGGACATCAACTTCATTTTATCATATATTTGATGTTTGATCAAGTTCTTATTGAGTTGGCATCTCTTTCATTGAGTAGATGCTGATTTTTCTACATTGGCAATGTTGTATATTGTGTCGACTTTCTAGCCAATTTTGGATCTGAATGATCTGAAATTCTTCAGAAATCGCACCATTACCAAGGTGAAAGATATAAACTGTGGTGGATTTCTTGTCGTCAACACAACATGCACAATTTGAATCAACATAGACATTGGCATGTCAAATTGCCCATCATGTATAGGACCATAAGTAGTTGTACCTCTCACATAGCAAAGAATTGTTTTCACGACCTTCCAATGTGTGCAACACAAAGTCACTCTGTTGCTGCATGTAAACTTCCTCTTCAAGTGTACCATTTAGAAAAGCGGACTTGATGTCTATCTGATGTAGACTCCATCTAAACAAAGCCGCCAATACTATCACCATACTAAGTGTATTCCATTTCTCTACAAGAGCAAACGTGTTCTTGTAGTCAATCCCCTTGCTTTCTGCGTAGCCCTGAACTACAAGCCTCACTTTGTATTTCACTAAGGTACCATCGGCATTGTAATTCATTTTATACCCCCATGACAATTTTCTAGCACAAGTGATTGAAAAGCTCAAGCAACAATGGGATGCTCATGATTCGGTATTGAAGCCTAGAACAATGAGAGGTGAACCCTGGTGAGCCAAACAAAGAAAAGTAGAGTTGGAAAAAGTAGAATCAAAAGAAACACCCAAAATGTGAATGGCGATTCAAAGGAGCAAGGAAGCCTTGAGGAGCAACAAAGTCAGGGGGAAGACCTATTAGAGACCACACTAAACACTTCCACAATTTAATAGACAAACCAATGAAACCATCTTATCAGATGTTTAGTATAAACATGTTTGATAGTGACAACATGGTGACTCATCTGCACAAGCTCAAAGGAATCAAAAAATAGTTGTAGGCTAAAGGTGCATCCGCTGAAAAGTATCAATATCTATACACCATACTAACCAACATCCCCAAGAGTTATGATCCATTAGTGATGTCAGTAGAAAGCATGGAGGAAATTTGTGCCTTCATTTTGTCATGAGAAACTTCTCCAAGAGGAGATCACAAGAAAGATGGAGACACCCCAAAATGAAGTAGTCTTGTTTAGTAGGTCCAATATCTTGAAGTTTTAGGTGGGCAATATAGAATAGTCATCGCATGAGTACTCCTCAAGTGAATGCATGAAGAAGAAACCTTGGAAAGAAGGTGAAAAAAAGATCTCAAGTGCTATTCTTGTGATTAGGTACATACATACGGAAATATTGCTTCAAGAAAATAGAATACTTAAAAAATAATGGAAGACGGGGAGAATGAAATCAACAAAAGAATTCAAGAAATGCACACATTTTGGGCCTAAAGGGTAAGCGCAACATTAAGAGCATTCATGATCATGAGAAAAACAAACATGATCAAGGTGTTGAAAATTAGTGGGAATGAGCAGAAGCTGGGAGTGAGCTTGGTGTGTGGATTGGAAGCACCACAGTTAGCAACAGAATGTTGAAATTAAAAGATTCACAGATGCACAAAGAACGATACATTAGTAGGACTGAAAGATTGCACTCTGATTAATATCAAAACAATGAGTACAATCACTTGAAGTGATAACTTCAGCTTACAGTTGTTGTGTGTGATAACGCTAGTTATTTTTTTGAATAGAACTCAAAATCAAGAGAAGTTTTCTGATGAAGATTCTAGGATAATAACTTACAAAAAATCTACAACTACCTTATGTTGCAGTTATTACAACCGCCTCATTACAGTTAATGCATGTACAAAGTGGGCCAACCCCCATGAAGTCGTTGGTTCGGATTTAGACTGCTAACGGTATCGAAATAATATACACTGACTCAAAAAATACTGACTCAAAAAATATAGAGTTTTTCGAGGCGATCCAGTATTGAAAAATTTTGTAAACTTCGATTTTGAATTTTTCGATCCCTTGAGCCTTCTGTTCTGGTTTTTCAGGATGCTCATTATTGAATGGATTTGAGGATGAGCATCGACTCGTGAAGGATTTTTTTGTTTCCAGATTGTAGAGCTTGTATGCCTTGTGATCTGGGGAGTAGCCAACAAAAATCGACTTTATGCTTTTGTCATCTAGCTTTATGCATAAGCGATGCAACCAAACACTCTAATGTTCTTGAGGGATGGTTTTGGCCTTGTCCACACCTCATAAGGTGTCTTGCCATTCAAGGCTTTGGTGATGGATCGATTTTGTAGGTAGGCGGCTGTAGTAACAGCTTCTACCCAAAATTTCTTCGGAAGAGAGGCATGGGCCAGCATGCTCTTGGCACTTTCGATAAGTGTCTGATTCTTCCATTCAACTACACCATTGGACTGAGGTGAGTATCTTGTTGTGATTTATTGATGTATTCTGTTGGCCTTACAAAACTCTTTAAATTTGGTGGAGATAAATTCCCCCCTCCATTTGTGCGTAGAGTTTTAATCTTCCTCTGAGTTTGATTTTCAGCAAACGCCTTGACCTGTGTGAAGAAGTTGAATGCCTCTGATTTGTTCTTCAAGAAGTAGGTTGCAGTCCTTCGAGAGAAGTCATCGATGAAGTTTAGGAGGTATAGAGCTCTCCCGTTAGAAGCAGTCTGCATCGGGCCACATATATCGCTATGTATAAGATCAAGTAGGCCCTTGGAAGTATGAACTGAGTCTGAAAAGAACGGGCTTCTTGCATGCTTGTTGGTTAAACAACTTTCACATAAAGAAGTTGGCTTGCCAACAACAAGTATATCTTGTACTAGTTTATGAGTCGACACTTTGGTGAATACTTTTGAAATTCAAATGGCCTAATCTGAAATGCCAAAGCATATCAGATTAATCGGAAGTAGAAGTGTAATGACTCTAAGTGACAACCCCTAATATGAGGATAGGAGAACACCATAAGAGATACTATGGAGCCAAACCGCCCAACCATTTCTTTGATCAAACCTGGATCTAACCCCCAAGCCATGCCATGTGAAACAAGAGGAGAAGAGAGAAACTGGTAACCTAAACCCCAATATGTCAACAGGAGAATCTCTACCTCATTGTATAGAGAGTAGTCATGTGCATCAAACCATGCAACCCCCATGCAGGTCAACTATAAATAGGTCTCATCTCTTCATGCAGTCCTCCTGCCTATATCTATCACACAGACATGCAATACTCCATATGTCTCAATTAGATTGTCTGGGTCCTATCAAGGTAATTAGTCACAAACTAGCCTTGACATGGAATTAAATAATGGCATGACCAATAACCTCGAATATTGGAGGGTCGGTCTTGAATATGGCCATAACATTCTTCCTCCTTAAACTGCTTCTATCCTTAGAAGCTCCTCAAAACAGGAAAAAACTATAAGAACCATTCCTTTAACTTTCCATATTAACCAAGAAAATCACTATCCTTAGTCTGACTTTCATATCAAACAAGTACTCAGAGATAAACCTATTTCCAATCGTTAATCTCTGCACTGGAGTACAAACTCTAGTTTGAAAAGTACACTAAGAGATATATTTTCTCAACAGGGTTACACTCAACACAAGATAGTAACATCACCTTCATGTAAAACACTTACATGAACCAACTGAGTGAAATATTACCTAACTTAGGAGATTAAAGTTAAAGAAATAATCATCATCACCATTCCTTATAATCCTCTGACAATAAGTAAGTATCTATTTATAATCCGTCAATCATAAATATTTAGATTCGTATGATTCGTCAATCGTAATTTTCTGGAATTCAAAACCATACTTAATCATTTACAGAATACTAGAGTATATGTCCAACATAACTCAGGAAAAGTAAGAATCATTCCAAAATCTTTTCACTAAGAAAATACTGGATTTAGGAATATTCTTCAAATAGGATTCTTTAACTGACGTGCTATAAACAACTGGTAATTAAAGACTGAACGCATATCAAAATGACAATATTCTTCAATACAATTAAAAATCTTTAGATTACAATCTAGCATCAAATCTAGATATCCAAAGTCTTGCTAAATCAATTAAGTTATTATTTTTGGATCATTATTATTCGTTATCCAATTGAGCTCTCAGGAATACAACCACTAATGAGCTGAGTCTATTCCTTAACTAAGGAATACTCTATCCCATGAATATTGTATATCCAATGCACATAATTTTAACTAATGAATCCAAATGATTTACTAATCATGCGTCTTACAAGCAATATAAATCAAAACCATCAGTTTCTTGTGAATCCACATCACAATGATCATTTTACCAATTAACTTTACTCTAGAGTAATCAACTACTCAAGTTAATTGCCAATAATTCAGAAATCTCAAATGTCTAGGTGAAGAATTCAATTATACTAGTATGACACCACATTTAGATCCTTACCCAAATTATTTATAAGCTAATTCATAAATCTTCCACGCAAAGATTTGTTAACTCTGCAAGTATCTGTCAAAACAATACTTGATCATATGCTTATGTTCGCCGACTAGGTTAAGTGCACCAAATAACCCTATTAACTAGGAATACACAGTAGATTCATACAAGATTAATTGTGCACATATGTGAATAATCTCACTATGACCCAGTACTGTAATAGATCCTAACACCACAGTAGGGCAAACACTAACTCATCCATCCAACCTTGCCTACTCCCTGATATAGAGTAAGCCCCTCCTAGCCCAGTGTGAGGACTGGTAGCATGCTACTGCCACATGTCGGCCACGTGGCACTGACGGGGCCGACTGCACATCGGGACCCAACTGGGGGCCCTATCCTGCTGACAGGGTCCCTAGGCTGTGATAGGCTCGCCATGGCTATGGACCGTGCTGGGGCACACTACTCACACTGTCTTGCCCTGTTGGTCATGTACGCTAGACACGACCCTGACTGTGGTATCTGACCTATCTGTGTTCTCCTGGGTTCGGCACTGGTTACGAGCTCGTAACACTCCCTCCCCCTTAAGAACCGTCTTGGTCCTCTAAGACAAAGTTTGGAAAAATCTTGCGAAGGACGCTGCCTCTTTCCCAAGTGGCATTCTCAACAGGCTGATCATTCCACTTAACCAGATATTCTCGGTATAGAGTATGACGAGTCTGCGTCTCTCTACTATCAAGAATCTCCTCTGGTTCATGTGGAAGTTGTTGAGGATCCAATGGGAGAACTACAACACTGTCCCCTACCAGATTATCTGATCTGGTTAAGGCTTTTCGTAACTGACTTACATGAAAGACTGGAAAAACCTTACTGCTGTGTGGGAGTTCTAGTTCATAGGTGACCTCGCCTAGTCTCCTACTGATGGTAAAGGGACCACAATACCTTGGAGACAACTTAGCACACACTCCTGATTTGAGGGTTTTAGAGTCAACTGGGACTCTCAAGTAGAGAACTGCACATCACCAGTGGAGTCAACTGCACATCCCGTCTATGTGAATTTGCATAATGCCTGGCTCGATCCTGGGATTGTCTAATGCTACGCTTAGCATGTTCTATCATCTGGTTTAGGTCTTCTAAAAAGTTTCTGGCTGCTTCAACTTTCTTGTTTAAACCCTACAACTGTGGGTGAGCGTGGCTGAAAACCGTACATCAGCATAAATGGGCTGTATCTCGTAGCTGAGTGTTTGGTACTGTTGTAAGCAAACTCTAATATCGAGAGATACTCCTCCCAATTAGTCTGCTTCTTGCTGACGTATGCACAAAGCATATCCTCCAGCACTTGATTTACCCTTTCTGTTTGACCGTCCGTCTGTGGATGGTCGGTGGTACTCATATTAAGTTTAGTATGGAGATGATGGAATACTGCCCTCCAAAAATTTCCAGTAAACTTACTGTCTCGGTCGCTGACTATGCCGGAAGGTAGACCGTACAATTTAAATAGCCCGTCTACAAACAACCTTGCTAACTCTGGAGCTCTAATGGTTGTTTTGGTCGGAATAAAATGAGCCATTTTGGTCAGACGGTCAACTGTGACCCATATAGCATCATTACCCTTTTGGGTTTTAGGCAGGCCTACTATAAAATCCATGGAGATACTCTCCCATTTACCAGCTGGTATTTCTAAGGGATGCAACAACCCTCCTGCCTTTAAATGATCTGCTTTATTTACTTGACATTTTTGGCAACTGGTTACATACTGGTGGACGTCCTTTTTCATACTGGGCCAGAAAAATTGCCTACGAAGAAGCTCATAGGTCTTCTGTATGCCTGGGTGTCCCGCGCTAGGATTGTCATGACATTCATATAGGACCTGCTGCCTATAATCCTCTGAATTGGGGACACATACTCTATGTCTATAGAGCAAGTACTCATCCTGAATGGAATACTGTTTCCATTTGAATCCTTGAGTCAACTGACCCTCAACCCCTAGGGTTTGCTTGGGTAATACAGGCTCAGAATCCTCAACGTCATCTGACGACGTATACTCGGACTCATCATCATCCTCAACGGAAGCTGTCGTATTCTTGGATGAACTGGCACCAGCCCCGGAAACTGGTTCTGGAGTCTGTAACTGTCTGTTCTGGACTGAGTTCCAGATAATAGAGAAGAATGCATCATGCTGGCATTTCCCTCTCAAGGACTCGAGTAACTCATTACGAATCTGAGTAAAACTCAGCTCGTTTATCATAGGCATTCTGCTAAGGGCATCTGCTACTGTATTGAATTTTCCACGCCTATATCTGATAGACATGTCAAACTCTTGCATCAACTCTACCCAACGAGCTTTCCGACTTCTAAGCTCAGGTTGATTGCAAAGGTATCTGAGACTCTCATGGTCTGTCAGGACCTCAAAGTTGGCACCATACAAATAATGCCTCCAAGTCTTAAGGGCATGGACTATAGAAAAGAGTTCCTTTTCATAGGCACTGTACCTAGTCTGAGCTGGCTCGAGTTTTTACTCTCAAACGCAACTGGTCGTCCACTCTGAGTTAGCACAGCACCTACTGCAAAGTCGCTAGCATCTGTTTCGACCACAAATGGCTGATTGGGGTCGACGACTTGAAGTAGCTCGTTGATCTGATTTCAGATGTGGGGCTCCAACAAACCGAGTAAAAACCGGAAAAATACAAAAAGAAATCCAGAATTTTGAAGTCTCTGCCCTCACTGATTGGACAGCAACCTGTCTGGCCCGATTTGTCCAAATTTAGACTCAAAAATCCGCTTGAATCTTTGATTTGACCTCAGTTGGTAGGTCGCTGGTCTGTGACAAGCAAGTCTGAAGCTCAGACTTCTAGAAAACCTTTGAAATACAAGGATAAATTCTAAAATTTGTCCCCTACTGTCCAGCGTTGGACCTGCTGTAGAAATTTGCTTCAAATCTTGCTTAATTTGTCACTGATTTCCACTCAGAACTCAAGGAAGGAGGCTGCTCTGACAGCGCTGGTCTGCATCAAACTTTCTGACTTGAAAACGCTCCAAAATCCGGAATTTCCACTCCAAAATCAAAGTTTAAACCCTGATTGGCAGCGCTGGACCTGGCCTAGAAAGCTGATCCAAATTTTACTATAAAAACAAGTAATCCTACGGAGATTTCCACCATAGATAGCTGGTTCTCCAGCGTTGACCCTGCTCTATCTATCTTTGCATATTAACCATAGTTGCTATGCACTCTGATGGATTTCTCCCCTGCTGAAACTGAGCTCCCAAAGACGGAGATGGCTCTGATACCAGTGTAATAGATCCTAACACCACAGTAGGGCAAACACTAACTCATCCACCCAACCTTGCCTACTCCCTGATATAGAGTAAGCCCCTCCTAGCCCAGTGTGAGGACTGGTAGCATGCTACTGCCACGTGTCAGCCACGTGGCACTGACGTGGCCGACTGCACGTCGGGACCCAACTGGGGGCCCTATCCTGCTTATAGGGTCCCTAGGCTGTGTTAGGCCCGCCATGGCTATGGACCGTGCTGGGGCACACTACTCACACTGTCTTGCCCTGTTGGTCATGTACGCTGGACATGACCCTGACTGTGGTATCTGACCTATCTGTGTTCTCTAGGGTTCAGCACTGGTTACGAGCTCGTAACAAGTACATAAACACATTCTTATCTGGTAGATTCCTCCAGAACCCACATATGTTACTCACATATCTCACTGAGATCTTGTAACTCAGCTACAAAAGATTTTCTATTTCTCAAGAGTGAATAACATATCCGAAAAATCTCTGAGACGAATAACATTCACTCTCAACAGTTTTTCAATCCCACTTACCTCTAATTACATAATTTCTCCCACTAAATCAACCCCTCTCTTATCCTAGTACTTAAACTAAGATTAGGTTGACCCAAAATAGAACTCTCAGACTCAAATGTTGATCAAACTTACTTCTATTCCAATCAAAATGGAATTAGTAACCTTTGACCTTTTACTACACTACTTATGGATAATGATTCAAATTTCAAATCTTTTCTAGTTCCAGATTGTCCACACAATCCCTAGTGAATTCATGTTATTCGAAAAGTTCTAATTAGGTATCTTACTCTAAATCTATCTGAAATTACTTTCAGATCAAAATCTCATTTCTATACCACAACTAGTTTCCTTCCGAAGACTATGCAACCTACAGATTCACAAATAGAATTTTATTCCACCACTTCACCCCTCATTTTTAAGAAATTATAAATTTCAATAAAAGTTAACTGGAAAGATGATATATGAAAATATCTAAATCCAAGAAGAGTCAGTAATAAGTGCTTTCACTAAAAGATTCACCCTAAACCCGACTGATAGAAACTACCATTCCATCAAAATCCATTTATGCACAAAGAGATATTCTAGGTTTAAGAAATTGAAACACTTTAACCTTAGAATTTATCTGAATTACAAGTCTATTCACACAAGTAGTAATTTATATGACATAACAGTCTTTCAGAAGAATAATTTCATGCTGGAAAGAATTCATATAAACCAGTATGATGTCTTGCATTCGAGAAATTATTAAGAAGTAAAGGATTAATTAAGTAAGCGAGAAATGGATTTGAGGACTTCTAATTTTGTAAATAATTATATACCACATTAAAATCTAGATTGAACCTCAAAATTTTCCAAAATACCCCACATTTGATCAAATGGTTTTATTTTTACCATATCGTGACTAGGTACCAAAACACACCATTGATCATCAGATGTTTATAGTCCTAGAATTCCCTTTCCAAAATTTCTGATGTCCCATACCATCAGTTTTTCCTTCCAAAAAACCCTTAATCACCTTATCTGATATTCTAGAGATCCATCAATCATCTAGTTGTCCTATAATCCATATAGGATATTATCTCTTGCTCCGAACACTGGAGAATTTATTTGGATGACTTGCATGACTATCAGATGGATACCACCATCCACACCTGATCTTGTGATCTCAAATAGAAAAATCAACATGGTTCAATATTACATTCTGATCCTTTCTGGTTAATTATTACATTAATGGTACATCGATTTTCTCATTTCAGCCATTTTCCATATTCATCTTCAATATTTTTGGGTCTCTTCAAGTAGTGATGAGCTAGAAGGGCAGGCCTCAACAACCAATAGCATTTCCACATGTTGCTAGACGAAACAGTGGTATATCTAGAAAGTTTTCATTCTATTTATATTTGGGAAACTCTACGTTATGTAGAACCCCGATTTCAAGGTTTCAATTGGTCCACATGGCAACAAAAAAAAAAAAAGCATCTTTTTCAAAGGCCCTCGTCGGGCTCTAAGTTTCTCTGATGTATATTTCATAAGTTTGTTCGTTTTATGATTGTCTTTCAATTGAATGCATTGGTTTTGCAAGTTCTGGTGAGCTATATATATGTTTCACTTCTTTGTTGATTCTGTTGTCTTCTTCCAATTATATTTCTACAAGTGCTAGTTTCTTCTTGGAGATTTTAGGAATCTGAAATGTATTAAAGACTTTCTGATTCTCTTGTTGCATTATCAAGATAAAAACAAGGCAATCAGACTAAGCCTTCGGACTACCAAACTGATGCTAGCTTCAGTTGTAAAAAACAAGATATTAAGGTTCTTGCTAATGAAAGGGCATTCACATTCTAATTGCTACCTTCAATCATAGAATCATCTGAAAGAGTGCTGCGACATTTCACTTTTATGTGTTTAATGTAAAGGTCCATTTAAAGGCTCAGTCTCTATAAGCTAGTAGATGAAAAGCTCAGGATGCCAAGCTATCCAATTGAGGCAACAACACCCATTAGAATGTTTTGCAATAGTGACGCGATAGTGTTTGAAATGCTTTATTATTATATTGAAACATCTAAAAACCTTCAGGGCTCATTACTGCTGAAAATGACAAGAAGTTGGGTATAGATTATTCAACAAGTAGTGTTTTCTATGAGAGTGAAGCCAGAAAATATAAAAAACTGTCTGGTACGAGTTATTAACTCAAGCAGTGCCAATGCATCAGGAGCGACAGTTATGTATGCTGCAAAAATGGTAGGTCATCATTTATTCAATGAGGTTTTGTTGCGCTTTTATCAGTTTTCTTTGAGTCATTTTGTACCATAAGTGATTATGCAGCATTAGGAGGATATGAAATAGCAACAAGAAGATTCAGAGCAATTGTACAACAAAAAAACATCACTGAGCAAATAAACACTCAACTGGCTACCTTTTGCCAAAGATGTACAAACAACTTCCTAGCTACTCATGTCTACAAAAGCAAGAAGGATTGCTAGGGATTTCATCCTCGAAAAGGTCATCGATATAGGTGAAACCATATAATCGGTCCAACACGTCCTATCCAGGGAAGAAGATGTGTTTCTAACGCCCAAGTCGTTATTTATCCAATTTAGATAAGGTCGTCTAAAAATGAAACCTCTCAGCCTTCGGAAAAAGGATTTGAAAATGGAAACATAGAACTCGAGACATTGCTATCATTGCCGGGACATGGTATCATTGGAATAGGAGGCAGTAGAGCGGACGCCTAGGAAGTCCAAAAGCGATCAACGACTTCATCAAGGGCAACCTTCACCTGGAAGTAAAGAAAGATAAGCTAACACACCTGACCATAGCGAGCACTGCGTACTTTCGCGGGGTCAAGCAACAAGAAGATTCAGAGCAATAGGAACATTTGAAACAAGAACATAAGTGTCAATGTGGTCTAGGTTTTTGTTTTCCATGGATTGTTGGCCATTCTTTTGCTGTTTGGAGTTCAAATTGTTGTGAGGAGCAACTATTGCAGAGTATCAGAGGCTTTATTTTGCTTTGGATTCTTGTTTGTGATTCTTAAAAGCTAGTACAGACTGCTTTGGATATATAATGCTTCTTGGTTTCCAGGGGAGGCTCGAACATGGGACCAAAGGAACTCCGAAATGGATATATAATGCTTCTTGGTTTCCAAGGGAAGGCTCGAACTTGAGATCAAAGAAACTTTGGATGTATGGATATATAATGCTTCTTGGTTTCCAAGGAGAGGCTCGAACTTGAGACCAAAGAAACTTTGGATGTCAAGATAACCAATTGAGCCAACACCCTTATCTATGGATATATAATGAAATGAATGCTATTGCAACCTTTGTAGCACACAAGGAACTTCTGATTAGTTCCTAGATAGGAAAAATGTCAAATTTCCTAGTTTCACATGATTTTTCCTAGTTAAAATGTGGATTTGGACCCCTTCTAATTAGGAAAGCTTTTTTCGTAGTTAAAAAATGCATGTGCATCAATTGCATTTAGGGAAAACCTTTTTTTCCTAGATACATTTCTACCATTTCTAAATTAGAAATTTTTTTCCTAGTTACAAAATGTATGTGTCTCAATTTTTCATAGGAAATCATTTTATTTCCAATATACATTTTAAATTATAAAATAGTTTTCTTACATATTATAACCTCTCACTCATATTTCCTATCTCATTAACATTAATTGGTGATAGGCTAGTATTTTTTTCACCATCCTTATAACATGGGCATCAACACTTTGATTTCATTAGCCCCCTATAGCAATTAATAACATGTTCATTGACTGCATGTTCACAACTTCTAGAACTAAACAGTCAAATCAAGGTGTCCAAAGATTTGTAGCCCCAACCTTGATCCAAAGGGTTACAAATCCCTGGTTCTTTTATTTTTTTGTCGAACATTAAGGTGAAAGGTAAAATCATTTTCATATGCATCAATTTCACCCCTCAGTTAAAAAGTAGAACGTCAAGAAATTACAATTTCTGTTTTACTATTGGGCATTGTAGCAAGATTGAAATGTTATACTAAAGCAACTCAAAAAATGGATAACAATCCTATTCTCTGATTTTTTGACATGGTATCAAAGCCAAGTCTAAGAGCATAGATGATGTTCAAGATCTCTCCATCTCGTTAAAGGCATTGGTGCTAAAATCAAAGTTGAGAGAGGACGAGTCTAACCAAATGATTACCTCTAGATTTGAAGTACAAATGAGTGTGTGAGTTTCAAGTGAACTTTCCACATGTGCGAGAGGTTGTTGTACTTGTACTTGCACCATATCTAAGTGCTTTTCAATGTTGTGCTTCATACAAATTTGTGAGAGCAAAAGATCAAGTTTTAAGAGGATTTTGTGATCTCGACTAGTTTCCAATGGGATTCTTGTTCTAACTCGGCCAGAAATCTATTTTTTTGGTTCATTGAAGGTACAATACGAACTATTGTTATCAGGCACATGTGAGATCCATCCACTTCGAGTATTTGTTGTGATCTTAAGGTAGAACCAAATCAAACAAGTGAGCACTTTTTTGGAAGCTACTTGAGTAAGGATTTAGGTGCAAATGATTTCAATCAAAATGGTTGACCCTATATTCAATTATTGACATTTGTTTGGAGGTAGGTAGAGCACATAACCTGGTGACTTTTGTCAAAGAGCACCAAATCATTTTCATTGTAGATAAAAACTTTAAAATAACATTGTCAATCTAGGTTTAGAGAGTTTTAGATAGGATTTTGAGATCATAGTCATATTGTTTCACTCCTACTCATAGTTCTTGAGTGTGTAATGACCTGCAAATGTGTCATAGAGGTGTGTGAAGCACATGTGCAGAGGGTGATCCAAAAATACCAATGGTTCCTTCCTTTGGAGACGGCAAGATCTAGCAACTTAGGGTGATTGCATTGTTGGAGAGTTCTAGAAGTGATTTTTTGAGATCGATGTCACATTGTTCCACTCCTACTCAAAGACTTGAGTTTTGTATGGCTTGAAAAAGGGTCACAGAGATGTGTGAGTCAAATGTGTAGTGTTTGATCCACAAATCCTAAGAGTTCCTTCCATTTTAGAAGGAAAGATCTAGTAACTCATTTCTTGACTTTGGTGGAAAATTTGTCTTCTTCATGGTTTTAGGGTTTAGGGTTTAGACTCAGTAAGCACATATCTTAGTGAGAAAGAAGCATCGCATTTTTTTAAATTTGAATTTCATTCAAACTCTAAAGAGGTCGAGTCATTGGGACTTGGTGGAGTCCAATTGGGGTGAATGAATTCAATTTTTTGATCAAAATTTGACATTGTATGTATGAAACTCAAATAAGTTCTATTCAACTTTCTTTGTGAGAGTGTGAGGGTCAAGTTCTGATCCAATTGGGTGTCTAGAATAGGGAGGAGTCCATATTTGAGTGCTCATGCATGGTTGGGATCTATGTGAATACCTAGATGTCTAATTTTTAAACTTGGTGAAAAATCCTTGACATAGATTGTCATCAAACCATTTCAAGTCCATTCCAAATTTCACAAGGACTTACAAGATTTACGGCATCAAAGGTTAGGTCATTTAAACATGCGTTCAATTTTGTATATGCATCACAATAAAATTTTGGCTCTCCTTATCAGCATGAAGTTGTCCCCACAAGCAGAGCACTTGAGGCATTACTTTAGCTTGTATTAGAAAAATGGAATTAGCTTGTCACTGAAAATTCCTGGGACTGACTACAATAGGACCTTGCAGGTGAGTTCCTTGATTCATCCCGAACAAGCCAGTACCTATGGAAAGGTCAGTAAAAACTCTGGTGGTTGGTAGAGTGATTGGAAATGTGATCGACATGTTCGTGCTATCTGTGGAGATGTCTGTCTAGTACGGCCCTCGGCAGATCGGTAACGGATGTGAGCTAAAACCATCTGAAACAACGATGGCTCCAAAAGTCCAGCTGAACAGTGATCAAAATAGTTTCTATACACTGGTGAGGCAGATAAAGTTCAAAGTCTGATATCTTTCAAAGGTGCAAATGCTAGAGGCTCTAAATATTTATCGTTTTCGCTGATTTAGGAAAATGCCCATTTAGAACATATGCTGGCCTTTGCTTTACTTGACATTCAGCTTTTTTTCAGGTCATGACAGATTCAGATGCTCCAGGTCCCATTGAACCTACAATGAGAGAATGGCTGCATTGGTAGAATCTAGACCGAGACTGCAGTTTATTAAGTCAAATAGTTTAAATCAATCCTTGTACTTTCTTTCAGAACGACAAAAATACTGGAGTCTCACGAAACTAGCAATTCGTACATCAAGTTGGTTTTGCTATTCTTACTCTTTCAGTGACAGTTGCATTTTCGACGATGTTACAGGATATGAATCACTTGACACATAGGGTTTCAGCTCATCAACAGCTCTCGTCATCCGATGCCTATATGGTCATATGGGTTTTAGTCATGAGGATGTAGAATTGGCAAACTTATCTATCAGCTGCATTGCCTAACTTTAGAATACTAGTGGCATATCTGTCTAGTAGTTTGAACATATAATTCCAGAACCTAAAAGATCTTGTGCAAAGAATGTTAAAGGGCAGCAATAACCATGATCCTACCATAATTCGCTACTGACATCAAAGAATTTGCTAGTTCAGCTTTCACATCCACGTGCGACTGGACTGGATCTCTTTTGCAGTCTCTTGATAATTATTTCATACTTTCAATATACTTTAGCTTCTCTTTGACGATATTCCATTGCTCATGCTTTTACAAATGACAGTTAAAACTTAGTGGATTCTTATTTTCGGATCAGTTCATTTTTTCTTGGCTCAGTTATCAAATTTCAATTCTATTGCAGGTGTCTCCCTGGCACGACAGTCATGTCTCTCAGTTCTTAGTGCTTGCGTTATGATTTTCATCAGTTGCTTGACATTAATTAATCTAGCTAAGTGCAGGATCTCTTAGCTAAAAGATTGCATGGGGTGCATCTGCTCATCATGGACGAGGTCCAGGAGTTTCATATGGTTATCCCCACTTTGCCATTTCCTTCATTGAAGCCGCCGTATTAAATAGCGTCGATGGATCTTTGGAAGTATGTTTTTTTTATTTATCTTATGTTTGATGTGTGCTCTTTCTCTAAGATGTTGGAGCTGGGATTTAAATATTTGCTGATAAATTCCATAGACTAATGACAAGAATATGATGTTTTATTGATACTATTAGCATGACTAAATCCCTTTTGTGCCTATCAATTAATGGTTCAGTTAGGAATACTTGAGCATTACAAATTGAACACAAATGTTCGGTCTTTGACTGATCCTGCTGTTTATCCTGAGGTAAACCATTTCTCACTTGAGCTACTTTTCTACTTGTCCTCATTTGAGGATCGTATATATCACAGTATACAGAGACATGTTGTAAAGTCGAACGACTGTTGAATTAAGTTCCAAAGCAAAATGATTTCTATTCCATTTTCCCATTGCAGGGATACCTCTTCTTCTATGTAGTTTACTGTTTCCACTATGGAAATGGTTCCGCATGATCATGAAATCGATCTTGAACGCAGCCGAGCAAACTAGTTGTATACGTCAGAGACGTAGGCCACATATAATAGCAAGTTCTCGTAATCAAGGACTTTGCCATAGACACTGTATTGCTGATTATTTAAAGTTCATTCTTTGAATTTTTCGATCATCATATCTGCGATGTTTTTTTTACACAGATCACTTCAGTCGTCGAGGGCATTGAGAAAGTATCAGTATATGCTGAATGGCTGCTCTGTGAGGCTGTATTAACCAGCACCTAAATGCATACACCATCTTTAAGCTGCCTGATAGCAGCAAACTGGTTATTGTCGGAAGTTGGCAATCCCTCCCAGTTTTAAATCTCACAGAGTTGATACCATTAGAAAATGATAAAATGCAGATCAAGCGAAAACAATATCATTGGACAATGATGAAGAGAAAGAAAGGGGAGGAGGCATATTCAGAAAAAGAAATTCAACCGCTGACACCATATTTAACGTATTTAATGCTTTGGGACAAGTAGAGTTGGCTACTATATTGCAGTTGATCGGAGGAACCTATTTACCTATACAGGAAAACTGATTCTGTTTTTTCAAAAATTTTCTATACAGGAAAATAGGTATTCTAGGAAATTCTTTGTCAAAACTTTCCTATATAGGAAAAGTTTTCCTAGATTGTCTATCTAGGAACTGTTTCATTTTTCCTAGTGTGCACAGTTCCTAGTTATGTGTATTTCATTCTAGATGAAAAACTCTTTTTTTTTCCTATCTAGGAACTGATCAGCACTTCCTTGGGGCAGTAGCTTGATTCTGCTCTACCTTGAAACTGATGATAATTCACTCAAGGAGGCAAGAACGCATGTACACCTAATCTAATCAGGTTTTACTAGAAGGAAACAAGAAACATCACTCAAGAAATTAATCCCTATTTTGGAATCTTAAACTTTCCGTGCAGCGATGAAATTCTTACCAAAGCATTCCTTAACGTGATGCTTAACGTAGGCACTCGAAAGCTTTGTTCTATTGTTGATTGCTTCAAAAGTGAAGAGAAGCCGCTTCAATTTTCCTTATGAATGAGGCTTCCCTCAGCACACGCGCCTGCTAGAGAGAAAGAGAAGCAAAAGGTTTTCACCTATGCTTAGCAAAGGTAAATCTTCTTGCTTTGCAAAGAATCTTTTTGATTAAAAAAAAAAGATTTTTCTACGCCCCTACCCAAAAAAAAAAAAAAAAGGCTTCAGATCTTTGTTTTAAGACTTGCCCTTGAATAGGCCCCTTAGGAACACAATTAAAGAATGTAAATAGAATTATTGTCCTTTAAACTTTCATTCTTGGAAGGAGGATCTATAGATTAGGCCAAAATGGGCCTTCATTGCTATTGTCGACGATTGCCTTCGTTGCTCAACGTAAGTGCTCACTAGACTTATGCTCAGCATAAGTGGTCACTAGACCTATGCTCAACATAACTTCTCTCCTGGCCTATGCTCATCATAAGTTCTTCCTCGACCTATGGTTAACATAGGTCCTCTCTCGACCTATGTTGAGCATAAGTGCTCACTCGACCTATGCTCAGCATAAATCCTCCCTCGACCCATCCTCAAGATAAGTCCTCCGTCGACCTATGCTAAGCATACGTGCCCACTGGACCTATGCTCGACCAGCATAGGTCCACTCTCGACTTATGCTGAGCATAGGTCCTCTCTCGACCTATCCTGAGCATAGGTCCTCGACTATGCCTATCTATTTTATTTTTTTTATTTTACGGTTTTTAAAATTTTTGACTTTTTAAATTTTCTAATATTTTCTAAAATTTTAGAATTTTAAAATTTTAGAATATTTTTAAATGTTAAAATATTAACATTAAATTGCATATACGCTTTTAAATTTATATCAAAATCTTTCAAATTGCACTTTGAAAATAAAATTAAAAAAGTAAGCTTTTTAAAATCTTAGATTCACCTAATTTAACAATTATTAGTCATAATAACAAATTGGACACAATTAATATTTGTATTTTTTTGGCGATTTGAATATAGAATTTTTAAAATATTTTGCGTCACTTAGTCCAAATTTAAAATATTTGCAAAATGTAGCATCTCACAAATAATTCATTAATTTTTAAATTTAAGATTCAAAATTTACATGAATTACTAGAAAATTGTAAGGGCTTAAAAAAAATGAGTCCTCAAACATTTTCCGTTTCAAAAGTTTTCGTGTTCATTGCATTTACTCGCATGGGATCATAATATTGATCAAGATTTTCACATGAACATGACTGTCATACAAAGGATCCGATTTTTTCATAAAAAATATATGAGAGTCTCCAAAGCTGGAGATGTAAACAATTGGAGCTACAAGCACTTTGTGCTCAAGAGACAGGCTTGTCGTTTGATTCAAAAAATCCTACGTAGAGCCTTACAAAATATGATAATTTTTTTCAACTTGCTTTCCATAGTGGCCAGGTAATTCTTCTTGCTATGCTTGTCATGGAATGCTTTGATCAAAATTTATGTTATCCTCTTCATTAATTTTTGTTATTAGACTAAAATTTTGAACTTTATTTTAATATTTCTTAAATTGCTTATTTAATGATTAAAACTATTTTTGATTTTAAATAAAAGGCCAACCTGCTCAGGGTGCCTCGAAGGCCAAAAAGAAAGCTGCCGTCACTCGAACTTTGAAGCCCATCCCTACATAAATGGGAATATGAGAATGGAAGATCATACAAGGGATTAGCTCTTCACAGCTAATAATAAGTGTTCTTTCTAGAGTTGTAGATGGTCAACTCTCCCTAGCATAAATGGGAAAAGAATTTCAGAGGTAATATTTATAATTTAAATATTTGTTTTCATGTCAATTTTTGTAATAAAATGATTTAAAGGATTTTGATGGATTTGTAACAGGTATAAATTGTTTATGAAAGTTCAAGAAGCCCTTGTGACAGGGTTAAGCTGCCAGGATTTAGATGAGTGCAAGAGGCTTTATCCTTTGAGCAGCCGAAACGAATCCTTGACGTCATTTTTTATTTTGTTTAGAGACATGGTATTTACTTCACCCATGCTTATCATAGGTATTAATTAATTGTTTCTTTTTTAATAATGTTTTAAACTTTATATCTCCTATGCTAAGCATAGCTTCTTCTTTTTCAATCCCCCACTATAGATAGTGGTACTTTGTTGTTCATTTTTCATGTTCATTTCTAATGGAGAAGGTGGAACTTCTATCAAATTGGATTTGGATGGCCTTGCTCTTCTTTCTTGCTTGATCTCTCATGTTTTCTTTGGATTTTTATGTTAATTGGTTTTGCTAATTGTTGGCATTGAATATTATTATATTTTTTATGAGAGAAAAGTAAGCTTGAACTTGTGGTGGATTAGGGTTAATATGATTGTAGTGTTAGATATTGAATCATAAGCATGTGCTTGAATCTAAACTATGATATCTCTCTCATGGAAACGAATCTCTGTGCGACATGTTAGAATCCTTTTCATCTATTGACGCTTTGCATGTGCTAGGGTCTAGGGTTGAAGGTGGATCATTAGAAATTCTTAGAGCTCGACGAGGGCCCTTGAAACAGATGTTTTTTTATTTATTTATTTTATTTTCGTAGCCATGTGGACCAATTGAAACTTTGATATCAAGGTTCTATGTAACGTAGAATTCTCCAAATATAAATAAAATAATTTTTTTTTAAATATTTTACTATTTCGTCGAATAGCATGTGAAAATGCTATTGGTAGTTGAGGCCTGCCCTTCCAGCTCATCACTGCCCGAAGAGACCCAAAAATATTGAAAATGAATATGTTTGATGGTTGAAATGAGAAAATCAATGTACCATTAATGTATGTGCATTGAATTTTCAAAGTTTTTTAAATTACAATTTTTGTATCGAAAAAAATATTTTTTAAATTATAATAAAAATATTAATCAGTATTTTTTAAAGTTTAAAATTTTTTCGAATCTTTATTTATACCTATGTAAGTTCATTGAATATTTAAACATTAAATAAATGCAAATCAAATTACTTTACAATCATTGAGATTAAATGATTTGTGAAAATATTTAAATCACCCTAAAAAAAATCTTTTCACTTGTTTAAATTTCTAACAATATGTTTTTTACAATAAATAATATATAAACACAATCAAAATTAAAATATGATAAACCTGACAAATCGTTACAATTTTAGTTTTGGTAATGATTATCAATATTAAAATTTTTAAATCACTTCAAATTCTTAATTTTAAATCATTAAAAAAACAAATTTAAGAACATTAAATCAATCAAAAAGGTTTCAAAACACAATACATCAAAAAAAAGTAAATGCTATTATTTTTTGAAACAAAAGAAAATTCTTTGTTTCCAAAAATCATCAAGGTCATTTACATTTTTTTTTTTTTGAGTAGCCACTGTAGTTTCAAGTGGCACCTCTTCTACAATTTCCTTGACTACTGTAACCACGTTATAATCTTAAACCAAGACATCAGCAAATTCTCTTATATCACTTACTTTTCCGCTAGTAGGAGGCTGAGGTTCCTTGGACAAGGGAATTACTGAATCTTTGCTATCTAAATTCTTTCCCACCTCATTGTTCATTTGGCAAAACTGAAAGAGATTTCATTCTCATTTTTACAAAAACACTAAATCAGAATCTAAATCTACTACAACAACATATCTGCCTTTCTGAACATCACATGCGCTCGTAGTACCGCTACCGCTAAATCAAACCAAAACTGAATCAGCCGGGTAAGAAAAAATATCAATTAAATGATTAATTAATTGTTGTGACTTTTGGTAGGGACAAGCCATGGAACCCGTCATTGGAGTTTCTTGGTCACGGTTGGATACTGGAACAAGTTTTCAAAACTTGTCAGTCCGGAAGCATTGTAATGAAGCATTGAACGTTTGACATCCAAAGAATAATAACCGATGGTTATGTATTCTATTTCATTGCAAAGTCGTGCTCCTCCCAAGTCATGACATGGAACATTACAAGTTAAATAAATAAATAATTTTAACTTTAAAATAAAAAATTTAAAATATAATTATGAATTAAAATACAAATTAATAATTCAGGAACTTAAAAACTTACCACACAATATTTCCTATTTCTACATTACAAAAAGTTAGTAGAGCTTTCTATACTGAAGCTGTCTGCCAAGGAGAATGAAAAATAACAACTCTCCAAATTGGAGAAGTTGTGATTTCGAGAAAACCCTGCATGAAACTATAGATTTCAGTGATTTTGAAGGGGAAATCATCATTTAATGATTCCTTCATCCGAAATCCATATGGTATATCGGCAATGCAGAGTGTATAAGGCCTTTTTTTTAAAAAAATTGAAATTTCTCTGCAATTGCCCTCCTCAACTGAGTAAAAGCATGGTTGATCATCAACACTTTTGGGAAGGTAGGTCTCTAATGGATCCTCCTCCGCAATGGTCTCACCTCGTGCTAATCTCTCCTTGTCCATTTTTTTTGCTCTTAACTTCAAAATATGTCTCTTGAATTGCTCTAGAAGGACTTTGTTTTGCTTATCTTTGGGAGACTGAAAAAAGAAAAGCTATGCTTAGCATGGGAGACATAAAATATAAAACAGAATAGGAGACTTACAGTATCATAAATAAATAATTAAATTAAAAAAAAACTATGCTTAGCATAGGAGACATAAAATATAAAAAAGAAACAATTAATAAACACCTATGCTAAATGTGGGTGAAATAAATACCATGTCTCTAAACAAAACCAGAAATGGACTCAAAGATTCATTTCGGCTGCTCAGAGGATAAAGCCTCTGGCACTCTTCGAAATCTTGACAATTTAACCTTGTCACAAGGGCTTATTGAACTTTCATAGATAATTCATGCCTGCATTTCAAAAGTATAATTGTTAAAAATCCAACAAAATCATGGAAATCACTTTATTACAAAAAGGAACATGAAAATAGATATTTAGACTATGACTATTACCTTTCAAATTCTTTCCCCATTTCTGCCAAAGAAAGTTGACCATCAACAACTCTAGAAAGTTATTAGCTATGAAGAGCTAATCCCTTGCATGTTCGTCCACTCTGATATTTCCATTTCTGTAGGGATTGGCTTCAGAGTTTGAATATTGACAACTTTTTTCTTTGACTTTGAGGCACCCTGAGCAGGTTGGCCTTTGAAAAGTTTTTCATTTGTCCTCAACGTTTTCAGAGGCTGGCTTGCGAGGTCTAATAGATACACCTTTCGAACTCCGTAATGAGTAGACCGGATCTTTCCTCTCAACAATAGTACCTAGAACCATTTTTAAGCATTGCTTCATGCTCTGGACAGAAACAAAAAATAAGTTTAAAATATAATGAGTAAAGGCATTCGTATTGGCTATGCTCACAACACATGACAACTCAATTTACAAAAAAAGCTTTTTACTTAAAAGTTCATAGAATTTTATATTTAGTAACCACTGCTAAGTATGAAACAAATGTAAACATACATGAATAAAAATATGTTTTATAATTATACACCAAAGTAGCTAGAGCTTTATCAAAATAGGCTTTGATGGCCTCATCTTGGCAACATCAAATCTTTGTCATAGTCTAGCTCATAATGAAAATACAACGAGACTTATCCGTCTCCTTTAAAAGCACGTTCACAAAACCTTCTTCCTCATCCTCATTTGGTTGATCAGCAAGCAATCTTCCTTGAATTTTGAACTGTTCAGTGGAATAGCTTGAGGTTTACGCGAAATTTTAAAAAAAATCCTCAACATTTCGAAGATTATCAAAGACAATTGAGAATCTATAGAGAAAAAGATTGTTTAGGAAAATTTCAAACATTACTTTAATGAAAATACCGAAAACTTAAATTAGACAAGCAGTTTTTGTGGAAAATCTCTAAAAATCATAACTAAAAATTCAACACATTTTCTTACTAAAACATCTCAAAAGTTTCACTTTTCTTAGACTAAGCCTTGTAAAACGAGAAAAATATGAGTAACGACCTATGTTGAGCATGTGTTGTGTTGAGGTCCTGAGTAACAACCTATGCTCATAATAAGATGTCAGCGTGATGTGTCTATTCTTATCACCTATCGACCCATGCTGAGCATAGTTTGCATCTCTAGTTCTCTTCTAACCTATGCTAAGCATAGGTTAGCAACCAGCATGCGAAGACATCCTATGTTGAGCATAGGTGGGACTCAAGCATGCGAGTGACGACCTATGCTGTGCATAGGTTAGAAGAGGACTAGAGATACAACCTATGCTCGACATATGTTGAAACGTGGTAAGAATAGAAATATCCCGCCAGCTTCCTATGTTGAGCATAGGTTGTTACTTAGGACCCGAACACAACCTATGCTCAGCATAGGTTAGAGGAGAGGACTCGTGTAGCCACCTATGCTGAGCATATGTCACCCAAGTTTTAAGAAGATGAACACTAGCTAAAACCTGGATATTTAGTAATGCAACAATTTAGTACCCATGCTAAGCATAGAACAAAGTTAGAAAATGACAATAATCTTACCGTCAAGAAATGTGTGAGCGAGAACGTATGCAATATACTATAGAAATCCGTGACTTTATCATAGCGAGAGCTTTGGCAATATGTATGCTTCTGAATTCGTAGATGAGGTGAGTTATGCTTGGACTACGGTCCTTAAATATATTTTTTTTTCAAGACCCTCGCCTCACGCCGATTTGGAGCATGACACTCAACTCACTTCTTGTCGACCTCAAGCTTGCGTCGGGACTGTGTTGCCGTGACTCACCTCACCTCACCTCACGCCGACCTCGAGCGCACTCGGATCTGATACTCGATTTTTTGATATCTCTTTCGAGCGTATAGGGTGTTGTAGTTTTGTTTGAACTTGCATTTTGCGCCTGAGTCCAATATTCAAAATCTTTCTTTCCGTATTTTTTTTGTTGAAATGTCTAATTTCGATTCTAGTTTGCTATCTTTTTTTCATGAATTTGGTATTAGTGATAATATGGAGTATTTCAAATCTCTTTTTTCTTCTTTTAGTTTTGCTGTTCCTTCTATTTCTGAGGGTCCTGGTGTGGAAGCTTTTTCAGAGATTTATCTTAGATTCAAGTCTCTACTCAGTACTCCCTTGTTCAGATCTCATAATAAGAACATGATTCATTATCAGGATCTGATGCCACTCGACAAACATAGCTATAAAGCTAAGCTTGATAGAATGTTCACCAAGTTACATAATGATTTCAGGTCTATAGATGATTGTCCAATTTCCAATAAAAAATGTAGATTTGTAGAGTTTCAATCTACATTATTTTTTTTTTTTTGTTAAATATTTCTGATGATTTGGAGGCTAGCCTTTTTACTTCTGAAGCTGTTTTTTCCAATGGTACAAAATCTGAAAAGTCGAAGACTGTAGATATTAATTTTTCTATTTATTGATATGAGCATTAGTTTAGATGATTGTACAGTTTTTTATCGTGAACAAAATAGGGTATCGTTTATAGGCCCTAGAATTACTAATACTCTTTTTTCTTCTAATCAATTTCTTATCACATTACCTACTTATAATATAGATAATAAATTTTTTTTGACACTATCGGATATATCCAATCTTTTTGGTGTCACAGAGGCCAACACTCTTTGCATTATGGGCAAAGAGCTTCATGAATTTTCAGATATAATTGATTATGATGCTGATGATCTTCTCCCTAGTGTTGACGATGTAAATAAGGATAAGTTTTATTCAGGAAAAAATTGTTTGAAAATGGATGTGGAGGAAATGTGCCAAAAAGAAAATGATCTTCCTTCTGACGAGGAGTTCTTCAGATTTCAAAGTCAACTAGGTTTTAAAAAACCAATTGTTTATTCACCATATTGACATCAAAAGGTGGACATAATATTGATGGAGAGGCAGTAATCGAGGAAGACAAAGCTGAATGCATAAGTTTTGTATCTTATCTTGTACTAATAGATCCGTAATGCTAGATTTTATACTGGATTTTACTTTGCATTTTTTCATTTCAGGAAACAATTTTTCTTGATGATTTTGCTTGATGGTGGGCAAAAATCCTTTGCTGGAGAATTTTCAAGAGATCATGCACTAGGGATTATCCGAAGTTCTTCAAGAATAATGAGATAAGTGTTCATTCAAAGTTTCATCAAGATGGTGATACAATGATTATGGCAATCAAGGCACTTTCTCATTTTCTTGGAGGACATAATTTTAATAGGGTGCATAGAATAATTTTTGTTAAGAAAAATGTTGCACTTAAGATTTTAGGATATGGTCCAGTGAATTCCATGCTCAGATAATCTCATTTTGCATTGTATGCAGTCTATGTTGATCTGAGTAAGCATGAAAACTAAGAGCTTTTGGATTCTTATGAGAGAAGGAAACTGTTGTATGATTCTAAATTGCAACTTTTATTAGAGAAAGTATCAAAGCAGAGCAGATATTGGATAACCGAACTTTGTAAAATTTTCATTTAATATACAAAATCTCTCTATGTGTCTATTGCCTATTGGCTTGTATAAATTTGCATGCTTTTTGAATTTTTTTTATAATCCGTCGATTTTGTATTATGACGAATTTGGATTCTTCTATGAAACCATTTGAAAAGTTGCAATAATAACTGTTCTTTATGCCAGTCCCACCATGTTCTGTACTTTTATGAAATGCCGCTCTTGCTTGCCAATGAAATTTTTCCATTCCTTGCGATGACTATATGCTAAGACTTTCACAATTTCTTGCAAAGAATGTCGAATGATGTCGTAACATGTGCTGCATGTCATAAAAACAAAATACAAATTATTACCAAAAGTATCTAAATTAATTGCACTATCTACACTAGTGCAGCATCAAAATCTTACCATATAATGAGTTATATGATCTAAACCCCTTGCACTTCAAACTACATTCACAAATTCACTAGGTGTTTTCTACATTATTTGTACATCAGTATTTGAAAATTTATCTTTTCTCAAGTATTCCACCATGTTGTCTAATTTTCTCCAAACCGTTACTTTGTGTACACGAGTAGGACCTTCTTCTTTGAAATCTTGAGTTGCAGCTATTATCTCTTTCCAAACTGAGTATTGAATCTTGGATTGTTTGCCAAAATAATTTGATAAAAATCTACGAGCTTTGGATCCTCCAATGCTCGACTAGCATGGAATATTTCTTGTTATACCTAATAGCTTGTCGTCTTTTTTTATTTTAACGTGGCCTTTATGTAAGCCTACTTTAGACAACACATCCTCTAATCTGGAAATAGCTCTCTTCACAGCTGCCTTTGGCTCGGAATTCCATGCAAACAAGATGTGAAGGTATATTATTTTTTCTATTATACGCACCTCTGCATGCAATGTACACATATGAATATTTGAAGAGGAATCGGTAGTATGGGTTTCCAATTAGGATCTTCTCGATCGCTTGATATTTCTACACTCCTTGTCATGTCTTTTGTTGTCTTCATGCAATACAAACAAGGATGTTTAGAGTTAGCACCATGGGATACATTGAACATACATTTTAATGTCTTTAGATCTCCTGCTAAATGCCATTATATCTTGAAAGTGCCAATTCTAGGAATATTGAGTGGAACTCACTCCATGTGATTTTTTATGGTTGCAAGATATGACGTTCTATTTAATATCCATGAGAGAATGTCATGGTCTTCTTTCATCACCTATCATAGAAAACAAAAACATGATTTAGCCACATAATATCAGCACAGAGAAGATTTCCCAAATGAAATCCATATTAAAATGATTAACCCTATTAATTATGCGAAAGAACTACTATACCTGAAATGCTGCCAACTACCATATATCATTTTATGATTGAACATTGAAGTTGAGGCCTTATGAGTCTTCTGAATTTGGAAGTGTTCCATTCATGATTGTAAGACTGACTCTCTCCATTTTTTGTCCTTTTATAATTTCAGACTCATCTAACTTGAGAACAGCTATCAACTTGTTATTAACATTCTCATTTTTAATATCATACAAATTTATGATGAATATTAGTAGCTGATTAATATCAATAAATAGATTGTTGGAATTGTTATATGCTAAACATTCTCCTTTCGCGGAAAACACTTCATTGATATGAGATGGATTACCAACTATTGTATGCATACCTTGGTTTAAGATGTCTTTTTTTTAAAAGATGAAATGGTCGTGGGATTGGAAACTTTTTAATACTTACCTGTGCAAATGCATCCTGTATCATCTTAAACATTGTTGCATATGCTTCTCTACTGATGCTAAAAAAATCACATGCCCCCTGAACCAATGTAGTGTCTAATATTTTGCCAACATTCATAATGCTATCAGTAACTGAAGCCTTAATCTTTTTTATTTTGTTATTGTTTAACGTTGATTTCATAGATTTAGAAGTCAAGATAGAACCCAGTGAGTTTCCGATAGAAATCTCATCGGCCAAATGGTATTCAGCAACCAATGCTAATCTGCATTGCAAACATAATCTTCATGAAAATATCAGTAGAAATTAGGACACTCATAGTATTCACAGCAGCATAATAAAAAAATCAATAGAAAGTTGAAATTAATAAATAACATAACTAGTGATTATGATTGAATCAAAAAGTTCCTTACCAAATAAGCTATAACTTACTTAAATGCACAGATTCGTCTTTTTCTATAACCTCCTCTGGATGATAGATCACATATATCCTTGGTTACCAGTCTTTTCCTCTTGTTGCTTCTGACCTTTTTATTGAGCACATCCATATCTCTAACAAGAGACAAATATGAGATACGCATGGATTGAAATGCAATTTTGATCTCATCATTAGTAGTTGTAAAATGATGCAAAGAAGATTTCAACCTATAGATCTCTTTCTTGAACATCTCGTTTTCTTCCCAACAAGTTTTCAACTTTGTAGATTTTTCTTTGCACTCCTTTGATATTTTCCTTGATTCCTCTTCCAAATAATGTATTTTTTGCATTGAATGTGCATTCCCATAGAGCATCAAATTCTCACAGTAACCCAAAAGGCCATGTTTGCCATGACACGTATAGATTATTAATTAACTCACCGAATGAAAATCTGGATGTAGCAATGAGTGATATGGATCAATAGGATACAATGTTTTTTATGACCATAAATCTACATGCTTTAACTTTTCCTCCCTGTATCGGATCATATCAGAAGTTGACAATCTACCGATTCATGAATATAGAGGATTTCAAGACATTTGTATTTTGATTCTCTTTTAATAAGCCTAAGCCAGATATAGGAGATCTTGCAAAACTTGATTAAGAGGGCATGTTCTTGAAATGAGTCATGCATCAATGTAAGGAATAAGAGAGAAGTGGTTGGGTGGTAAGAATGCTCTGGAAATTTGGGGACATGGATTGAATCACAAAATGATGAACTATCATGCAAGGGATCATCATCAACAACAACATCATCCAAGGCCAATGATGATCCAAAATCAATATTCATGTGATCTTTCTTGTCAACAATATTCTCAATATCTCTTGCAACTCTTTTCCTTGAAACCAGCTTATGTTCCTTCTTTTGCAAAAGTTGAAAATGTTAGATGTATCTGTTTCTTTTCAAACAAGGTGTATTACACACCTACAAAACATTATATGCCTCACAAACTATAAACCACTAATGTAAACCACAAGAGTAAGGACTAGCTAATATCTCAATCTCATAAAACTTTTAAAAAAATGTGATTTCAATTAAGCACTATGATGTATTAACTCTTTAATGGAGCACATCATCACATTACAAAAAATCTAATGAGCATGTACACATACATTGTTTGAAATACACATTAAAACACATCGAGCATAAAAAGAAAATCTCATGTAAATTTCATATTTTATGATTTGAAGATTTTACCTCTCATACTATTGGATCCTCTGAGTGCACTCCATTGGCCCAAATATGATCGTTGGCAATCCACCTTGTTCGAATCCTAAGGTCTTTGCATTGTGTGCATGTACATGGTATCTTTTCATCATATTTTGGTAGCACAGATTATTTCATGTCATTGTAGCACACATTATTTCATACATGATATTGTAGCACACATTATTTCATGTCATTCATGTGAAAATTGACAAATTCTGGCATGTCACGAACTGAAAATTGACAAAATAGTCTTTGTACATTTAATGCATTTGCAACCTTCATTTGTGATGGAGTGGTGTCTTGGCTTTCCAAAGAGCAAGATACTATTTCACTATTCTCAATTAAATCGGAGTACACCACTATTACAAATAAGATTATGACATAAATGTGATGGATCGCTAGTAAAATGGTCTAAATCGTCCACTGGTGGAAGAGCTTGAAGATGAAGATGAACCAGTCAATAGTTGTTCATTGAACTTTAGTCTTGCTTGCTCTTTTCTTCTATGATAGATCTCTAGTTTTTTCTTTATCTAAATCACGTGGAGGTACATTAATTTTCCTAGAATTCATAATTCCATTCAATTGTCATTGTAAGAATAAATTTGCAAGAGAACACCAAATAAAAAAATTAAATGTACTATTATACAATCATATTCAAATAACAAATAAAGTGTAATTGTTGTCAATATCAATAACAATATATCCCTATGCTATTGTTGCGATCGTAAGATGAATCACTAGGTAATGATGATGACATTGTCGATGACATATACACATTGTAGCAAAGTACTCTATGCCACACTAGAAGTAGTCATTATGAGACCATATGTACTCAACAAATATGCCACACTAGAAGTAGTCATTATGAGACCGTATGTAATAAAATTTGTTTAAGACATGCCAACATCTAATCTATGGATATTTTACTTATGCTTAATGAAAATCTAATATTCTAGTAACATTTGGAAATCTATCATTGATATCAAAGATATTGCTTGGGTGGGGCAACACATAAAGATGCCCTGAAAATGATATTGTCCATATGGCCTCTTATAGTAATCAAAATAGCTTCCTCGATTTGAAATTTAACATAATATTTGTCTTCTTCTTTAAAACCTTCACCAAAATCACTCGACCGAAAATCCATTATTTAAATTTGAGCTAATTTAGTATAATATTAAACATGTCCTAAATCGCTAGTAAGTATCCTGAACTTGCAATTCGAATCTACTAGTACTATAATCCAAACTTCTTGGCAATCTTGTCAGTTTGATTTCATCCATGTAGATAATACGTGCATTTCTAACTCAACTAATTTAAAGACCTACATAGCATTCAATGTTCAAAGCTTTCAATTTGAACTCAAAGTCCCTTCCCACAACAAGAAAGTGGAAAAGGACCATACTACTATCCTAGTCAATCCATTGAGAGGTGATTTTTGAATACCCTTAGGCACTCTATTCAAAACGCATCCGACCCTCTAGGAAGGATTGAAAATTTACATAGATGGGCCAGGCACTGATGGACCTAAAGTGCACCCTACCAATCTGGTGCTGAGTGTAGAAGTACAGGGATTACAACCAATCCACCAAGTAGGTGTAGGATGGGATAAAGTTGCCAAACACATAACCATCCCCATCACGCATCGAGGGTTTCCACAATAATTGGCCATAGTTGATAGAGGATCATGAGTGAATATCATCTCCTCCAAGCTATATCACAAATGAGGACTTACTCGTATGGTAAGTGCTCCTTTTATGATCCAACTAGTTGACTAGTCTAGTGTGAAACCATCATAGCAGAGGAAGTACACACCGAAGTAACATGAATTCATTTTGTGCTAGATTTCGTAGTCTTAGACTTGTCCGAATCCTCTCAATCCTATAGTGTCCTACTAGGTAGACCTTGGCTCAAACTATCACAAGCACATCACGACTGGGGACAAAATCCTATCATCTTGCAGAACTCAGATTCCATAGTCAAGATTGCTTCGGATAACTGGATCACAAAACCCACTGACCTAAGAGCCATGGTTGCAAGCTCTATCATTATAATCCATTCTGACGAGGAGTCAAATGACGGATGTCGTTGGTGGAGAATTTTCATACATGATGATTCAAAAACCAATGTAGTAAACTGGACTGAAGCCTTAGCTACAATTGATTTTCTTCAATTTGATGTCTCATCTAGTTGAGCGATCACCAAATAGAAGGTCTTCCATAGATACATTCTCTGATGAAGATGAGATCCCGATCCAGTGGCTAATGGAACCAATAAAGAAATCTAACGAATGTCATCAAGACTTCATTTCACTTTTATGATGGGCCTAGAGGCTATACCCCAAGATCTAGAGCCACTACAAGGAGTTTGTGATAAGAAAGAGATAGAAGTTCTTCAGGTGTTCACTCTAGAATAAGATTGAGAATACAAGGATGAAGAATTCCTCCGATATGTAGATCCGCATCATTTCAAGCTCACGCCAAAATCTTGAAGTACTAGATCCACGAAAGCCTCTAGCGAACAAAGATCTCATAGAAATAGTAGAATCCAACAAGGCAATGTTGTAGTAGGCCGAATAAATATGGTAATCGACATATCCACTACTAGTGTCCCAATAACTGTAATCGATCTCTTGCGAGAATGCATAAATTGGGACCTAGCTGAGGATGAAGCTCTTTTCAAGTTAGAAGTGTCATTGTGGGACAATAGCATTAAGATGGTGAAATATCCCCAACGATCCAATTCACCAAAGCACGTGAAGGGAAAAGAGCCGATTACTTTGGATTTCCCATCTGGAGGCTCTCCAAAAGAAAAAGCTCCCATCACCTTCGCAGATCTTGGTATGAAGCCATCTAAGAGTGTCAAGAAATTTGACCAAGCCTTGAAAAGGATGGGAATTGACAACAAGCCAGCCACCAGCCTACTTCAAGAACTCAAGACCATGTATAAGGCTAAAACCACTAAATGGAAGGCTAAGAGTAATAAACGAGGGATCAAGACCAAGTTGTTGACCAACCAAGAATTGCACAAGCAAATCAAATGAGACGTCGTTGAAGAACCAAAGCATGTGCATGACATGCCATAATACTTCAAGGACTAATTTTCGTAGATGACTTGTGTGTCCACTCCTCTAGAGCCCAACACCTAGCTTGCTTAGAGAAAGTGTTCATCCAATGTTGATTATTTGGTATGTATCTAAATTGGGCCAAATACCACTTTATGATGATGCATGGCATAGTGCTAGGCCACGTAGTTTTGAGGCATGGTATCGCTACTGACGTCGACAAACTCTGTATAATATTTTCTTTGTCTGAACCAGGAATTGTACGTGAAAGATATATATTTATGGGACATTGCAACTATTATATGAGGTTTGTCCTGAATTCACTACAACGTTCTGGAGAATTTCTGATCCTATTACCGAGGCTTTTATAAACAATTTATTTTTGAAAAAAAATCACAAACCTCAGTATACACCATGAAGTATGCCTCAAAAGGAGATCCTCGATAATTACCTCGGTAATCCAGGCTTCTTCATCTCATTTTTGCTTTGTTTATAACACGAACTTACCGAGGCATGTACTGAGGGACTTTGGTGTTTACCTCCCAAAAAGCAATTAGTGGCATGTCATTTTTGAGGGATATACCAAGGGATATATCCCTTTCCAAATGGCACCCTATTCTAAAGATTATTCCTAGGGATGAAAAAAATTTAAAAAAAATAATAGGGCCAAAATTGGCTCCATTATGTCCTAAAAATGTACTCCATCCGATCCCAGCAATCTTTTGCACCACTTCTTATGAATTTGGTAAGCAAAATCATTTGTTCATAATTGTTAATAAAAAAATTTGCAAAATTTGTTTGAGTCACATTTTAAGCACTTAAAAATTCATGAAGAAAACTTAACTTCAACGAATATATATTCATACATAAATGTTCCAAATACAAAGATATATTACAAATTGGATTATTGAAATACCTAATTATAATTAGATCCAGCTGAGTCGTCCTCGTCCTAGCCATTGATGTTGCAATCGAACTCATGTGACTGTGATGCATGGGATTGAGACTATAGTACCTACATCCAATGAAGATGAGTCGGTTATCTGAAAACTGTGATGAGAATGAAAGTCAAACCACATGAATGTAGTGAAGTTAAAGTATATCTTGAAGCCATATATACCTCAAATCTAGAATATCCATTCGAATCAAGGCACAAGGAAGACTTGAAGTTTGTGAAAAAAGGATTCCGCGAAAATCCAAATCGCTTCAAAAAACCACGAGAGGCGGCTAAGAAGCTACAGGAGACTTTAGGGACCATCTCACCTTTGTAAATGGTGGCCAGGTTCTCCCATGGACATCGTTATAACCTTGTCAAATGGCTCCATTCTGTCCTGAAAATGGACTCCATGCAATTGAAGATCCATGTAGAGGACTTAACTTAAACAAACTATATATATTGATACATAAATGTTTCAATTACAAACATATATTAGAATGAAACACCTAATTATTAGACTGAATCGTCCCCCCGTCTGTCATGGTCATCAGACTCATGTGATTGCGATGCATGAGACTGGGACTGTGATACATGCGTGCAATGAAGATGTATAAATTTTGTAAGTGATGTTGGTAGAGTGTCCGACCGAATGAATGTGGTGAAGTCAAAATATATGTTGAAACCATAATACATACCTCAGAATATCCATCCCAGTCAATTCTCACTCCTTGCCTTTCCAATAATTTGAGTAATGATTGTATGTTGTTGGAATTTGCATACTTGTACTCCTCTTTTGTGGGAGACCACTTTACGGTAGATTTATGCATGAACCGACAAATCAGTGATTGTAATTTAATTTAAACAAATTTACAAATAAAATATGAATTATGACAATATCAAATTGAACTTATGGATGGGGAGACTTACAAAATGGGCATGAAAAGAACCTTGGCCACCACTGCCCAGGTGCAAGGGCCCTGCCGTCTTTAGACACTTCTTAGTTGTCTCTCTTTGTTGCTTGAAACGATATGGGTTTTCTCAAAATTCTTTCGTTGCAGACTTCCAATTGTCCTTGTGCATGTTGTATGGCCTAGATTTGTCAGCTCTCACCGCATCTCGGATCTCCGATTTGTGGTGGCTCATCATGCCTCCCATGCGGCCCACCATCCATTTTTGAGCAAACTGCATATTACCAAAGGGGACTAGAAACTCTCTATACAGCTAGTCAACGACATAATTCTTGTCGTCATCACTTTGTTTGCAGCAGTCCTTGAAAATGTCTTTGTTGAAGACCACATGCGTGAGTTGCCTCATGCGAGTGATGACACGACCACCGCTGCCATCCTCTACTATGTGCTTCTCTGCATCTATGTCACAGGATGGCAAGACATCAGCTGATGGAGAGTGGCAAAGGGAGTGTCGAGAGGAGTTGGGGAGTTGACTACAATAGGAAAAATTTGGGGACTAGTTTGAAGGTGATCACGAGAAGAGTGGAGAGGGATATGAAAAGGAGAAGGTTGGGGAGGAGTTTGAGCAAGAGTGTAACCAACAGAGGTTTAAATGGGAGTGGAGTGGCTTGGCAAGAGGGATCACAGTGCCATGGAGACCCCATAGGGGACGTGGGTACCAAAGAAGAAAAAATGTGAGGAGAGAGTGTGGGGGTGTCAGGATAATCAGGTGTGACAGATGCAAGAGTCAAAATATCATGTGCCATCTGCGTTGCTTCCTGGGTTAGGATTTCTCAAAGTAACAAATCCCTACGACGAAGCCTGCTAGATGGATGTGTTGGAATCGAGGCCACAAGAAGCATTACATCATCGACGTCACCGCCACAACAAGAGTCAACACCACAACAAGAGTCACCGCTGAGGTGACTCCTCCTACGATCTCTCTTTTTTTGGCTGGAATGCCAAGAAGAGGCATTGGCATTAGAGTGTGTGCAGGGTGTAGATTTAGTCAGTGAGCAACCCTTTCGCCTATCAAAGAGGGTCAGAACACTTGTATAGGAGCCTAACTATGCTTAGATGCTACTTTTAGTTGCTTTCCACCCTTCATACTAACACTACCACCTTTAATACTACACTCCCCTACACTAACCACACATACATCATGATTTGTAGTGAAAAAGAGACGGAGAGAGAGAGTTAGATGGATAGAAGAAGTATAGAGAGAGAGAGAGAGAGAGAGAGAGAGAGAGTGGAGGTTAGGTCACCTGCTCATTTTACTTGTTAAAGGAGAAACATATGTTAGATTTCTTATGCTCAGCCTTAAACAAATCATTCAAGTAATGAGCATTCTAAAAACGAAGGCCGACTACATGTTTTTGGACCTTCACATTTTTCCTCTTTGAGATTTTTTTTGTGCCTTAGACCATTTCAACTCACCTTCACCTTTTTCGCACCTTCAAGGAAAATGCGACACAGTGGCCAGAATGCCTTAGAAATCATTTTTAAGACACCTTCGTCTTTTTCATCTTTTTCGTGCCTTTGCAAACAACGCGACACAATGCCTTGGAAACCATTTTAAGGTAGCTTTGCCTTTTTCACACCTTCGTAGAAAATGTGAAACAGTGGCCAGAATGCTTTAGAAACCATTTTTAAAGACACCTTTGTCTTTTTTGCATTTTTTTGTCTTCACTCTAGAGGTACCTTTGGGATTTACATACCTTCAGTCTAAAGACACCTTTGGGTTTTTCATACCTTCAATCTAAGCACACCTTCGGGTTTTTTGGGTTTTTCGGGTTTTTCCTACATTGGCAGACCGATGTCACCAACTTATTATCAACCCTAAAAATAGCTGGACAACCAAATATCTCAAGGGCGGTTAACGGTTACCAACTTTTGTACATATACAAAACTTGAGTAATCAGAGGCCTTAAGTGCATTTAAAAAAATATATAAGGCTTAAATGCCTCTGATTAAATTGCACCTTTGGAGGCATTTAATCAGAGGCCTTAAATGCCAAAACTTGAGTAAAAATTACACTCTAGAGGCATTTAAAGCTTATAAGATATTTGTCTCTCGACACTTGGAAATATATATACTAGCTGAGTCAAGTTATGTAAGTAAGTTCTTTTTTAATCAGAGTTATCTGTAGCCAGTGTTATCATGCTCAACAAGCTGAAGTTATTACTTCAAGCCATTGTACTCACTGTTGATATTAATCAGAGTGCAATTTTTGTCTCACTATTGTATCGTTCATTTGTGCAATTTGTATGAATCATTCTTCTTGAATATTTCTGCTGCTAACTGTTGCGTTTCCGTTCCTACATGCCTCAAAGCTTCGAGCTTCCGCTGCCGATCATCCCCACGTTTTACGACAACATAAACTAATGAAACCCAGAAAGTATGAACTTGAAAGCAAATGGAGAGCAACAATAGCAATAGCAAGCATTGAATAGCAAATGAGGATGTTTCTCTTCCAAAAAATGGTAGAGTTTTCTCCTTCTCATTACACATGGAATCAATGGGGAAGACCCTTGCCCCAAAATCCTATTGGCTACTTTTAAAAAAATAAGTTTTAATCTACATCATTCATCTTGGGTCCAATCTAATCCTAGGGTCTTTAAAAGTACATTATAAATCACATGATACATGTGAGATTCAATTTGGACCCAACTTTGAAGATTTAGACTAAGTTTAGTAGCTTGACATTGTGGTCTCAAGTTTTATTTAATTAATAATAAGGCCGAAGTCTTTTATTCTATTTACAACTTGACTTGCATGCTCATTGGGCCATTGACTTATACATGCAGCATGCCATGGCCCTCGCAACTATTTCTACTTCCGATTTTATTTATTTATAATATGTTGGGAATACCCCCAACACTACTTCTAAAAATATAAGATTTAATCTACACCGTTCACCTTGATCTAATCCAACGATCTTAAAAAAATACATTAGAAATCACATGATACATGTGAGTTTCAATTTGGACCCAACTTTGAAAGTTTAGACTAAGTTTAATAACTTGACATTCTGGCCTCAAGTTTTATTTAATTAATAAAAGGCCCAAGTCTTTTATTCTATTTACAACTTGACTTGCGTGCTCATTGGGCCATGAGCTTATACACGCAGGATGCCACGACCCTTGCAACTATTTCTACTTCCGATTTTATTAATTTACAATATGTTGGAAAGACCCCCAATAGGACCCATGGCTTGAAGTAGTGCCGGTCCCTCGACACTCTGCCAGTTTAATACAAAGTTCTCGTGGTTCGTCTCTAATGGATGAGATATCCGGTGACGTCCTCCATGAATTCCAATCGTTCTAGATTTTTCTTGTTTTTATGAATAAGGAATGACTTATGTACACCGGTTAGCCAAGTTTGGTCAATTCACTGTTGGAGTCTGCTTGGCCAGGGATCACCGAGTAAGCTCGCTCTATAGTACACTCGTGCCACTGGTAGTTGGCCTTCAAATTTTTTCCAGACCAAGGCAATATTGGGATCAAAACAAACAGCCAACAAAAAGTTGTCCCATTTGGTCGGGACTCCCATCAAAAATTCTAAGTCTCGGGCATATGTTGTGGCCACGTGGACTATTGGATCTAGGCAGGTGAGAAATTGTTGTAAAAACTGAACGAGAGACCTCATGTCGTCTACGTCCATTTGCCACCCATGTTGTGATTCTATCTTCGGCCAATTCCTGGTGTTGATTGTGATTTTGTCCAAGAAGGTGCCACACTCTGCCCATGTAGATCTTCGAGGGTAGGGGAGGTAGTGGGCGTTGACCTGTAACTGTCTGGACTGGTGACGTATGCCCTGATGGCCACAGGGTCCTATTCAGACAATCTTTTGTGCCATTTTGGCTAAACGCCTAAGGTTGGAATATAGGCCAACTCATTGCCCTTGATCTCCTTGATTCTTATTGAAAGCTGCCAGCCGCCGCGAGAGGTTTCACGTGGAAACTACTCCACATAGAAGTTGATTTCGTCCTCTATTGAGGTTGGCTTTCTGAATGCATGTTTGCTGGTGGAGATCAATCTGGAGCCCTGTGAGGATGAGACTTCTGTCTGGCTCGTATCTGGGCCTGTATTTTGCCCCTTGGTGTCAGCTCCTGTGGTGTCTTGGGGACCCTAATCTTGTGCACCCAAGCATTGATCTGGACTGCTTGCCCTTGTTACTTGTTTACCCTTGTCTTGGCTGGAGCTGACCTGTGCAGCATCGAAGACAAGTGACGTTGGAATTACCATAGGGGCTGGTTGGGATTTATGCTCCATGAACCTTTGACAAGCCTTGAGGGCTTGCTTGGCCTAGGCACTTGCTCTATATTTGTCAAACTTTGTCTGGTAGTTGTTCAAGGTCTGGCTATAAACCTGCACCTGATGCAGGAATAAGTTCATTTCTACCTGAGTTAGCAACCAAAATATCATGTGGATAGTCAAAGTGGAATCCAACTAACAAGAATTTAGGTTTACCATGGTTGTACAAAACATATTAAAGTGAGGTATCACTTCATTTATAAGAGACTTCTAAGTGAAGATATTAGTGTTTGACATTGTAGGTGTGAAGAATAACTAGCGCATCACATATTCACAACAAACCCTTATGTAAAGATAAGTTCGAGGAGGTTAGGGAAACACTCTCCATAGTTAAAAGTTAGCTAGTTTTTAAGGGATGGTGTTAGAGTTAAAATATCGGTTAACTTCTCATTTTTGTGGTTAAGATAAGCTTAAGTTATCTTAGCACATGTGTCATTGTATATTTGCTATATTTGGACCCATTGAATGTGTGACATTGTAATAGACACTTGTCGACTTAGTATGATGAGCACATATAGTGTTTATGCCAATCTCTCTCAGTTTTGTGGTGAACAACTTGTCTATAATTGTTGCCTGAATCCATGTGATTATGTTGTCAATTTTGACTTATTGTCAAACTATTTTGTAGGCCTCCAAGTCGGCCTTAAGTTCATATTTGCTTAATTTTCATAGGTTCAACCATCACGAGAGATATATGATAATAATAAATAGCTCAATGCTTGAGGATCAAGAAAGAGGGAAGCATGCTTGATGATTTCATGGCATGCTTCCGATATGGAAAAGGAGGACACTTGTTCATGCACTACCCAAGTTAGAGAATGTGTCAAAGTTGTGGGTGATTTGGACATACCACAATCATTTGTGGTGTAAATTGCAATTTCTTTGAAAGTTGGGAGCACACGCAATAGAATGTTCCATGGAAGAGCATGTGAATGATGTCACTATGTGCAATCATTGTGAGATAAATGAAAATTATGTATTTGTAAGACAATAATGTTCAATCATAACAACGTAGCCTCACGATCTTATCACATCATACATCATTCAACTATACCTTGACAACATGATTTATGCCTCACACATTTATTTGCCTCCCATCTTTCCATTTGGAGTCATTTACTACTCTCCTATGAAAGCTAAATTATTTAGCTCACATGTGATACCTCATTAGTACCTTCACGGTTCCTTTGATTGGATGGTAGGCATGGATGATGCTCTACACTCCTAACTTAAATGACTCTATTCATTCAATGTTCAAATGTTAGGTTCAACAATGCTCACCATGTTACATGAATTTAAAGCTTTTGTAGCTTGTTATATCGTAGCATCTTGATCATTGATATAATGTTTTGAGAAATGATTCTAGTGAAACTTATGTTGAGTGAGCTTATGAACATAAAAGTGCATGCTAGCAAATGCTATTCACAGCCACATCTTGCCTTATAGTGAATGCAACCCTCGCTTCGAAGATGAGGAAGAAATCAACTAAGCTAGATTGACATAAGAAGCTGAAAGAGATAAAACTTTAATATATGCTAGATAGAACCTGAGAAATCCAATGATGAAAACACTCCAGAACATCAACAAACCAAGTCAAGAGACCAAAAATGGGTTCAGTGTATCTTTATAACACAGAAAAATAGTTTCTCGATTATGAACCAATTATGTAGGCAAGATTCTAGAATCATAGCTAAGATATTCACTACCATAACCAATATTGACAACTATTTAAGAAATTTTCCTATTTTACGATACGTTTCATGATAACAACGCAACATGATTGCTTCCTAAACTTAGTTACATGTCCCTTTAAGAAGTGTTTTATAAAAAACCTCCTTTGGTGGGAAACTTGTTTTTCATTGAATGGCTATGATCTGTGCACATTATAGGGATTCAATCTAGCGGTGAGCATTTGTAAATACCAGTGCACTAAGAGGTACTGATACTTCTATAAAAGGGAAGATGACTACAACCCTAAGTTTCACTCTTCTTGCTCTCTCCCTCTCTTTCTACCTTAGAACTCTTGGCTTGGTTCTCTACTGCTACCATTGCTGCTTGGAGGAGAGGAGATCTGTGAAAACCATTGGAAGAGTAGTCATGTGAAGGATACTTCAATCAAAGGTAAGAAGCTATAGATTGTTGGCTTTTGGAAAAAAGCATCTGCTAGCCATGTTGTATAGCAAGTAATACTCACAAGATGTGATTATCATAGATTGGTATTGTGTTCTGGCTTCCAAATACTTGTTGAAAGCTATTTCAAAAAGGTGATGTCTCAGCCGTGAATTTAGTCACATGTATGACATGCATCCTTTCATGTTGAATATTGTCTCTTGATAGCGAATTGGCACAAAATACTTCTGATCAATAGCATATATGTGAGCTTAAGGTGTTGAGGTGATTCAAAACACTATCTGCATCAAACATTTTGAGAGTGAAGAATTTCTTCCTCAGATGAAGCTTGGAAGTAACCTCTCTAATGTCTTTGAGAGTTGCTAGGATGTCCCATGCATCCTTAGCAATCTGACCAACATAGTATCCTTGATGTTGAGGGTGATCATGGCAAATGCTTTGCCATCTCTCAATATCCACTTAATGATGATGGTTGCATCACCTTCTGGTTTGAGCTCTGTGCCATCAATGATGTCCCACAGTTCTTTGGCTGGAAGTATAACCTCCATCTTGAATTTCCAGAGATGGTAGTTATCTCCATCGAGTTTGTCAATGAGAGATGAACTAGATGATGAATATATTCTGGTTAGACTAGATTGTTGGTAGAAACAAGACTAATAATCCAAAGTAGAAATGCAGATTATTGAAATGCCCGCTCTGATACCATGTCATAAAATCACATGTGTGAGCGGTAGCGGAAGCTCGAGGATTTGAGTGTGGCTTGTAGGAACGGAAACGCAACAGTTAGCAGCATAATTATTCAAGTAAAAGAATTCATACAAATTGTGCAAATGTACAACACAATAGTGAGACAAAAATTGCACTCTGATTAATATCAACAGTGAGTACAATGACTTGAAGTAATAACTTTAGCTTGTTGAGTGTGATAATGCTGGCTACAAAAAACTCTGATTGAGAAAAAAATTCAATTTTACACTTACATAACTTGATTCAGCTAGTATATATATTTACAAGTGTCAAGAGAAATATTTTATGCCTTAACTGCCATTTATTCCAGTTTTGTATCTATACAAAGTTGTTAACCTCACTTAGGATATTTGTTTGTCCAACTGTTTTAGAGTTGATGATAAGTTGGCGACGTCGGTCTGCCAATGTAGCGAAAACACGAAAAACCCGAAAAACCCAAAAAACCCGAAGGTGCCCTTTAGACTGGAGGTATGCAAATCATAAAGGTGCCCTTAGACTTAAGGTTTGTAAATCCTAAAGGTGTCCTTAGATTTAAGACAACGAAGAAGACAAAAAAGGTGAAAAAGCGAAAAAGTGCCTTAGACTAAAGGCAACGAAAAAGCAGAAGGTGTCTTAGACTAAAGACAACGAAAAAGTCGAAGGTGCTTTAGATTAAAGACATCAAAAAAACTGACAAGGCCGAAGGTGTCTTAAAATGGTTTTTAAGGCATTCTGGCTACTTTGTTGCATTTTTCACGAAGGTACAAAAAAGGCGAAGGTGCCTTAAGAATGGTTTCTAAGGCATTCTGGCCACTTGGCCATGTGTCGAGTTTTTCACTAAGGTGCGAAAAAAGGCTAAGGTGTCAAAAAGAATGGTTAAGGCAAAAAGAATCTCGAAGGGAAAAATGTGAAGGTCCGAAATATGTGGTCAGCCTTCGTTTTTCAGGATGCTCATTAGTTGAACGATTTGTTTAAGGTCGAGCATAAAAAATCTAACACTCCTCCTTGATATGGATCCTGAAAAACTTTGATCTTCAGATTTAACATATCGTTAAGTCTGAGATGAAGCTCCTTTTGATAGAGCTAACATGCATTTTTAATCCTTCAATAAATTCAGATTATTACTAAATAGTAACATATTATCTACATAAAAGGTGATGATTATGAAGGGATTCGATACAGCCTGGAAATAAAATTCGAGTTTGTTGAGTTTGAAATTAAACCATTCTCGTTAAAAGATGCATTGCTCTTTTCTTGATTAACGTTAGGTGTTGACATTGCCTCTGAAACAGTGTTTGATTTCTGCACAAACTGCCTTAAGAATGGTTTCTAAGGCATTCTGGCCACTTGGCCATTGTGTCGCTTTTTTCGCTAAGGTGCGAAAAAGGCTAAGGTGCCAAAAAATGGTTAAGGCAAAAAGAATCTCAAAGGGAGATGATGTGAAAGTCCAAAACATGTAGTCGGCTTTCGTTTTTCAAGATGCTCATTACTTGAACAATTTGTTTAAGGCTGAGCATAAAAAATCTAACACTTTGGCCAAAATCACATCTCTTTTCATTTGTGTATTGAAAAATAGCTTCTTACATGGTTTTTTTAATCATGAACTCAATACATTCTTTTTTATCTAATTATATTGATCAGTATGGCATCTGCCCTGATACGGTTTTGTTAAAGGGCAGAATGTATTGCTAATTATGAAGCGCCTAATAGGGCAGATTGCAAGGATTACTTTTAATCACAATTATGCTGATAAAGTAGTGAATCTTGTTTCGGACATGAATAACAACTGATGCTCAACTATGACATATGTCTTCCTCACGAAACTAACTTGTGCGATTTTGTTTTCTAAGATAGTGGCAGGTAATAACTGGGTGTCCTAAAACTTACTTTGCTTTATGGTACTCTATCCTGTAAGACATTATTCTACTATGTTTTAACCTATTATGCTATAAATTGAAGGGTTCAAAGGGTTTCGTCTTGACTTGTCAAGAGGGACTATGTGATGTTTTTCTCTCTCTCTCTCTCTCTCTCTCTCTCTCTCTCTCTCTCTCTCTCATTCAACTACTGCATTAGATGATTAAAACAACAATTTTTTAGCTGTAAAACAAGCACGCTAACTACATCAAACAATGCTTTATAGCAACTAACATTCACCATAGTAGAGAATTTTTTATATGCTCAAATACATAGTTACACAATAACGTCTTTCTATATATAACAACAACATCCGCTGCGATTTGCGACGTGTTTCCCGAATTAAATTGTGAGTTTAATTTTTTTTAATTCATTGCAAACATCGAAAAAATACGTCGCTATAAGGTCATTGGAATCCGATGTGCTTAACATGTCACAATCCGATATACATAAGTTGTCGGAATCTGGAGCGACACTTCCCGGTCAATGAAAATGAATCCGACATAAGCGTCAAATTGCGACGTCCGATGTGGATGTTGAAATGTGACTTTAAAAAAAGCAGTCGGATTCCGACGTCTGTAAATCTAGAATGATCCCCAAAATTGTCCGACGGATGTCTGACGCCCATCCAACATCCATCCGACGTCTACTTGAATGTCAGATTCTGATGTCCCGAATATGTGTCGAAATCCAACGTTTGTTAACAGAATGATAAAAAAAAAGGTCGAGGACGTGTGTCTGACGCGTTTGGATGTTGGACATCCCAAATTAGATAAGAATAAAATAAAAAATACGTAAAAAACAGCACGCATATTTTTATCGGGCTATTCTTGGAGTTAGTTTCTTGGAGAAGCGATGTTCGTGAATTGTTTTTGAAACAATATTTTTGAGTTGCAATCAACATTTGGATCAAACAACAAGCTAAGCATGAGGTATTTTTCATTCTATATTTTATTGCATTACTTCATGTGCATTATGAATGATATTGATTTTTGTTCTGAAATCCGACATTGCACATGGTTTGAATTCCTAGTTGGTTATTACGTCAATCCACATCTGGAAATTCAACATTTCAATTTTTGAAAAAAGAACATTGCACATATAAAAGCAATGGCAATATAGCACAGTCATTTGCAAAAATAATATATTAATAATATCAACCAATGTATACAAAATTGGTGATTTAATTTCGCATGAGTCTTTCTAGATCTAACATCAACTAAAGACCGCATCAACTACAACTTATAAACCTAATCTACTCGTCGTCGTTGTGACATCCAGTCTGCATGAATACAAACAAACAAACTACATTAATATTTAATGCTCAATCATATTCAATTAAATAAAATTGACGTGGGAATATAAACCACATAAGTATGAATACAAAAACTAGTACTTACATTGACTTACAAAGAGCTTGCTTTCAGTATCAACACCTTTAGGTTTAGTTTCTCAACGATAGTTGCTTGTTCCATCTCTATTTAAAAATTCTTCCCTCAACAAATTTTGTCTTCAATCAACAAATATGGTTTATCAGCAATTTCTTTTTTCAGAATAGTCTCCATCCATTCATTCAAACCTGCATGATCAATTTGTATAGGTCTCCCTAGGCCAGCCGTAATGCCATCCAATTGAGCTTTAAGCAAGTGCTTTTTATATTCACCCTAGTCTTTACCCGTCTAAGCCATGTATAATTCTTGTTGCAATTTTATAATGCGCCAAAATAAATGGCATTACAATCTTTCATATTCAAGAATAATTGTTGTTGATTAGCCAAATGAGGATGAGGAAGTGGGTTTTGTGAGAAGGATTAGTCTCATTCTATTTTCATTATGAATCAGAGTATCATTAAGATTCGACTATGCCAAGATGATGCCATCAAAACTTACTTTGATAGAGTTCTTGTGACTTTGGTATGCAATCATAAAACATGTTTTCACTCATATATATTAACAAGTGTTCTATGCTTAGCATAGTGTTTAACTAAATATAAAATTCCTAGCATCTTGCAAGTAGAAGATCTCTTATCAAAATTGAGTAGTTCTATGATGAACATAGCTAATATAAACTCCTTTGCTCATTCTATTGTAAACTTGTTTTTGATTTCTGTCTAGAGCATGAAGCAATGCTTAAAACTGGTGCTAGCTGATATTGCAGAGGGAAAAGATCCATTATATTCATTATGAAGTTCTAAATCTATATCTCTGGGACCTTGCAAGCCTGCTTCTACCACTACTCAGGTCACAAAACTAGTCACTAAAAATGTTGAGGCCACTTTAGTTGCCCCTCATCCCAAAAAAAAAGATCACACAATATTACTGAATCCTCACCCACCAAACCCAAGTCCCCAGCCCAAGTCCAACCCAAAAACCATGGCTACACATCACCATAAATTCATTCCTTCAACTTAAAGCAAAAAAAATGTGAATGAATCCTCGTTGTCTTTACTTGGTGCTTCCATCCGCTCTCTACAAGACAGTTTTGAGATTGCCAAATTAAGAGAAGATATTTATAAAACAAAAAAAATTAGAGAAACAACTTCAATTTTGGATATAGATCAGTGTGATAGGCCACGTGTTGATCCAATAACAGGAGATAGGCCAATGGAAGTAAGAGAACCTAATGAGACACATGTACATAATCTAAAAATAAAATTTAAAGATCATACATAGGCCATAGTAACTCTATTTGTTGTTTTGGATTATCCCTCAAAATACAACGATGTTGCAAATTTTGATTTTTCTATTTTAGCTTCATATCATTTTTATGTTCTCAGGGGCATACACAGTTTACCTGGTGCTTTCATCCATCCCCTACAAGACAGCTCTGAGATTACTAGATTAAAAGAAGATTTTCATAAAATAAAAAAAAATTAGGGAAACAACTTTAATTTTGGATACAGATCAGTGTGATAGGCCACATGTTGACCCAATAACAGGAGATAGGCCAATGGAAGTAAGAGAACCTAATGAGACACAAGTACATATATAAAAATAAAATTAAAAGATCATACATTGGCCATAGTAACTCCTTTTGTTGTTTTGGTTGATCCCTCAATATGCAACGATGTTGCAAATTTTGATTTTTCTATTTTAGCTCTTGGGGGCATACACAGTTTACAGGCTCGAAGACAATTATCCCAAAAATATTTTCATATTCCTTCTTTCCGAACCGTTAGTGCCATTAATGCAAAATTTTTTAAAATGGGTCAAAATCCTATAGAAAAAGTAATCATTTTTCAGTTTTGAAAATTTGCCCAGAAACCTGCTTTTTCACAAAAAAAATTCCCAAAAATCACAAAAACATTTATTTAAAAAATATCCATTTTGACCAAAAAAAATCAATACACCATGTCCAAACAAAGGGCTGACATCACATTTGACCAAGGTTTTAGATATGAAAGACTAAAACTTTTGCAATTCACAACAATTTACTTTCACAAATCACACTAGTAGTATATTGACCATTTGTCTCAACAAACATTATATTTCATGAGCATGTAAACTTAGTTTCAAATGACTTACATGAAACACTGAGTGTGCAGTCGATTTTCCTTGAAGATCGAGGTCATACGCCAAAGAACCAATTCTACGTACAGTCTGAGATATCTAACGAATGCAACAAACCACTAGTCTTATGGAGCTCAACCTTCGGTGTTGCACCGATAGACTTATCTTAAATGATTTTGATCTTTAGGATTGGGCAAATTAAAGCTTTTCCGATACTTGTTAAAGTGAATGAATGGAATAAGGTCGTTATTTTTGAGAGGTAGCTCTATATTCGATTAAAAAAACAAGTGTGTCGAATATCAAAGAGTACTCGGAACCAAATTTTATTGATTTTCCATTGATTCTGGCAACTTTAAGGAAGTAATGAAAATGAACTGCTGTGTTAAAAAGGGAAGTAGCCTAGCATTTACTTATGTCAATGGAATTTTTGGAGACCTTTGCTAAAAGAATTTTTGGGTGATCAAAAAATCTAAGGGAGGAAGAAAATGAGACACCTCTTCTTCCAACATGGTATCAGAGCAATTTTCGTAGCCTAATAAGCTTTCAAAGTACATGACTCTACTAGCTGATAGAGTAATTGTCTTCTTTAATTATGTACCTGATTTTCATACTTAAGTCATTGATGGTTTTTCCTAGGCTAATCTTCCACATGGATTCTTAAGGGAAAGTCAGTCCCATCATGGACAAGCTTGATGGAGCCAATTACCATCTGTGGAAATTCAAGATGAAAACTGTACTAATGGCTAAAGAATTGTATGACATTGTTATAGGTGAAGAACAGAAACCCGAAGCAAATGACGCAACAATCGCTAGATGGAAGCTGAAGGATGGAAAGGCTTTTGCGTTGGAAAGGCTTTTGCGTTGATCATCTTAAACATTACAGATACTCAGATCGGCCATGTATCCGAGACTCAGACATCGAAAGAAGTCTGGGACATCTTTAGCACACTATACGAAGTGCGAGATAGCTTTGCAAATGATCAATCTAAGCTACTCTCGAAAGTCGTGTATGTATCTACGAATCTGCTCTTTGTAAGCAGAATCATAAATCCAGGGTATAGAGTAGAATTTGAATGTGATCAATGCAAAGTAGTTGATAGGACAGGCAAGATCCTAGCACTCAGAAAGAGGCATGGATATTGTATAAATTAAGTCATTGCTTTTCTGCCTCTAGTCAGGCGCCCAGTACTTCTATTCATGCAAATAAAAGTTTACTTTGGCATTATAGACTTGGTCACTTGAATCATGCTGCTGTACAACAAATGTCTAGACAATCTATTGTTCTTTATCTCGACTATCCTCACGATAAAGTCGAGTTACCTGTCTGTCAACACTGTCTAGTTGGTAAACAAACTAGGAAACCATTTAGATCAAGCCATCAAGAAAAGGCGAAAAGAACGCGACACTGTGTTTTCACACGTGTTTTGTGACAGGAGAGAAAGGTGACACCTCCTTACAAAATGCCAAAGGTGCCCTAGGAAGCAAAGGCACCTTGTAAATCAAATCCTAAGGCATTTCGTTAGAGTGACATAAAGAAAATTTCTGAACTTGTGCATACATATTAGAGTGTTTGGTTGTAGGGCATAAATACACATACTTGACCAAATTAGAATAAAATTGGATACACAATCAATAAAATGCATATTTTTACGTGTGATGACAAGGTCAAAGTATACAAATGCTATGATACAAAGGCAAGGGTGCACTATAATGGTCGGGACGTGATTTATCATGAGATGCATGAGTATGATGATGTTGAAAGTGGTGAAAATCAATCCACATAGAATGACAAGCTGAGTCAATTGCCCTTAATGGAGGATCCTAACGAGTCAAGTTGAATTGATAATGAAGATATCACTCCACTATGAAGGGATGTAGAATGAGGCAAGACCAACATATAGGTCTACTATAATTAAAAAAAAAGTGATTTGTGAAAAGCAAACAAAACGAATATTCCATCACATACATACTCTTCTAGAGGTACATTTCCTAGTCACAAGGGTCCTAAGTGGTACAAGAAGCTTGTAGATGACATGGAAATAGATTTTCCTATATCAGATAAGGAGATAGATATATGAAGATATAAAAGAGAAGAGAAAGCTCTTGATACATTTAAAATGACATATGGATTGATGTCTAGCTTCATACAAAGCAATCAAGCATCATGTTTTGTTAAAGCAAAGGATAATTAAATATTTTCAAAATATTGGTGGATCCCCTACATGATAAGACACCAATTGGAACCATGTTGTGTATTTGACAAAATATCATGTGGATAGTCAAAGTGGAATCCAACTAACAAGAATTTAGGTTTACCATGGTTGTACGAAACACATTGAAGTGAGGGATCACTTCATTTATGAGAGACTTCTAAGTGAAGATATTAATGTTTGACATTGTAGATGTGAAGAACATCTAGCAGATCACATATTTACAACAAACCCGTATGTAAAGATAAGTTTGAGGAGGTTAGGGAAAAACTCTCAATAGTTAAAGTTAGCTAGTTTTTAAGGGATGATGTATAAGAAAGTTTTGATAGAAACTATTCATAAAAAATTGAGTATTTATAGTTACTTAGGAGTTTACCATTGAGAATGAATATGAAGTCTAAAAGTATATCATCTTGTAGGAGCAATAGTTCCCGCCTGATGTAATTTAGACTCCAACCCTCTTCCACCTCAACACATGTCAAAACTGCATTATTGTATATATTTTCAATATTTTTTTGTTTTGAATGTCCACTAGCTTCAGTCTTGATCGAGTGGCACCCATTTACCTTTGATTTTTTTCCATCTTTGATAATGGAAGCATAAGCTCAACATTTGTTTTTCAATTTGTTTTCGAAAGCACATGGAAGATATTTTAATTCTACATTCTATATCTCCATCTGATCTTTTGTCCCAACCTTCATCCATCAGTTCAGATAATAAACTATTTGATAAATTTTTGCATACAAACATTGTTGGGATTTCGTGTACATTGACACTTGAAAAGAAATCCACAAATATATTCAGAGAAATAAACCAACTCAATCTGACTTTTTTTTATCTTGTGCTTATCTTTAATGAATTTTATACATCATTATATAGCTTGCAACGAAATGATTATGAAATTGCAGTATCTGGATCAACCCACACTTCCAAAACTAGGTGATTGAATTGGGACTATTTGTCCAAAACCTCCTTTTGTATCATGAACGTACATTGATTCATGAAAAAGGACCCCACTATCAGCTAGATCTTTTGCAGTTCTCCTCTATATTGTAGTTGTCCAATATTAGTGTGAATAACATCTAACACACGTGCTAGAGACCCAATGGGCTCCCATTCATTTATGTTGGATGGATATAAATCTGCAAGAGAAAAATGATCATATTGGCAAGTTTACTAGTAGAAATTAATGAATGACAAACATCAAAATATTGTAAAATATCAATACTCATAGTTGTTTTTTGTGATCCTGGAGGTTGAATCCTTGCACATTTATCCCCGAATGCATATATACATGTTGGACTAGAATTTCATAAATAAAATTTCCTTCTGATGATGTTTTGAAAGCCAAAATTCTAGCCTTCCAATAAGATTGAAATGATAGTTTTCACCCTTTGCTTTTCCGAAATGCTCCTCTTGATGATGGATGCAGCAAAACCCAAGAGTTTTTTGAATATGTTCTTGGCACCCATAATCCATTATTATCTTTCTCGTTGAATTGAAGCATAGAGTCGATTTAGGAGCACGACTTCATTGATGGCGCCATTTGTAATGTGCAGGCAAAAATCCGAAATACTTAACTATGAATCAAAAAATATGCATAGACAAAAATGTGAAGAATTGAAAAAGATTATCTATGTTAGATATAGGGGTCTTATGTTTTTTACATCAAGCATCTAGGTGTAGGATGTTGATAGGAATAAATTTGGCATAGATGGCAAATTATGCATTTCCACTTGTAATGCCACTATTGAGCCAAAATAGAGTAAGAGGCTAAACACTTGCTAATTAGAGTGTAGACAAGTGTAAAGTTTTTGTTTGATGAATTCCAAGAAGTCCAATAGGATTTAGAGGTGGAACCTTGTGAGGTCCAATAGGAAATTGAGGTGTGCTTGAATATAGTCCAATAGAATTAAGAGGTGCATAGATCAATGATCCAATAGGATCAAGAGGTGACAAAATATGGTCCAATCATAGTTAAGCATAGTGGTAGCTCGTGGACCTACTAGTATCATTGTACTCCTCATTTTGAATGCAACTGATTTGGTGATTTCATGGATTTTGTGAGTTATTGGATTTCTAGCTTTCTCTCTCTACCCGAGAGCTCATGATGCCATTTCTCTCTCTACCCAAGGAGAGCAACTTGTTTTTACTTAGATTATTTTTTGAATACTTCCCACACGTGTGAGTGAGAGTTGGAAGTGATTGAATGCATGTAGTAGTGTGTTTTTGCCATAGGATTCAAGATTGATCTTGAATCTCAATCTAGTCTTGATCTTGGTGCGTCTACACACCTTAGGAGATCACAAGTACATGTAGTGGACACTCCACACGTGTGAAATTCAACAAAAAAGCCATGAATCTGAAAATATGTGTTGGTGAAAATTTGAAACACTAAACTATTTAGCACTACAAATTAACTCTAGTTAGCCCTATTAACCATGATTTGACAATGCATATACATTAATGGTACATCGATTTTCTCATTTCAACCATCTGTCATATTCATTTTCAATATTTTTGGGTCTCTTTGGGCAGCAATGAGCTAGAAGGGCAGGCCTCAACAACCAATAGCATTTCCACATGCTGCTTGACGAAATAGTAATATATTTAGAAAGTTTTTATTTTATTTATATTTGAGAAATTCTACGTTATGTAGAACCCTGATTTCAAGGTTTCAATTGGTCCACATGGCAACGAAAATAAGAATATATATATACATACATACATATATATATATATATATATATATATATATATATATATCTTTTTCAATGGCCCTCGTCAGGCTCTAAGTTTCTCTAATGTATATTTCATAAGTTTGTTTGTTTTATGATTGCCTTTCAAATGAATGCATTGTTTTGCAAGTTCTGGTGAGCTATATATAGGTTTCACTTCTTTGTTGATTCTGTTGTCTTTTTCCAATAAAATTCGTTATTTCTACAAGTGCTAGTTTCTTCTTGGAGATTTTAGGAATCTGAAATGTATTAAAAACTTTCTGATTTTCTTGTTGCATTATCAAAATAAAAATAAGGCAGTCAGACTAAGCCTTCGGACTACCAAACTGATGCCATCTTCAGTTGAATTTTATGTGTTTAATATAAAGGTCCATTTACAGGCTCAATCTCTATAAGCTAGTACATGAAAAGCTCGGGATGCCAAGCTAGAAAATTGAGGCAACAACACGCGTTAGACTTTTTTGCAATAGTGACACAATAGTGTTTGAAATGCTTTATTATTATATTGCAACATCTAAAAAATCTTCAGGGCTCATTACTGCTGGAAATGACAAGAAGTTGGGTATAGATCGATCAACAAGTAGTGCTTTCTGTGAGAGTGAAGCCAGAAAATATAAAAAGGTTTTTCTGGTAAGAGTTATTAAGTCAAGCACTGCCAATGCATCGGGAGCGATAGTTATGTATGCTGCAAAACTGGTAGGTCGTCATTTATACAATCAGATTTTGTTGTGCTTTTATCAGTTTTATTTGAGTCATTTTGTGCCGTAAGTGATTCTGTAGCATTAGGAGGATATGAAATAGCAACAAGAAGATTTCGAGCAATTGTGCAACAAAAAAATATCATTGAGCAAATAAACCCTCAACTGGCTACCTTTTGCCAAAGATTTACAAACAGCTTCCTAGCTACTGATGTCTACAAAAGCACGAAGGATTGCTAGGGATTTCATCCTCGAAAAGATCGTCGGTAGAGGTGAAACCAGACAATTGGTCCAACACCTCCTATCCAAGGAAAAAGATGTGTTTCTGATGTCCAAGTCGTTATTTATCCAATTTAGATTAGGTCACCTGAAAATGAAGCCTCCTCCCAGCCTTTGGAAAAAGGATTTGAAACAAAAACAAAGAGCTCGAGACATTGCTATTATTGTCGGGGACATGGTATCGTTGGAATAGAGGGCAGCAGAGCGGACGTCCAGGAAGTCCAAAATAAAGCAGTTCAAATTATTGTGAGGAGCGACTGTTGTAGAGTATCAGAGGCTTTCTTTTGTTTTGCATTCTTGTTTGTGATTCTTAGAAGCTAGTACAGATTGCTTTGGATATATAATGAAATGACTGCTATTGCAACTTTTTGTAGCAAGAGCTTGATTCTAGTCTACCTTGAAACTGATGATAATTCACTCAAAGAGGCAAGAACGCATGTACACCTAATCAGATCAGTTTTTACTAGAAGGAAACAAGAAACATCACTCAATAAATCAATTCCTATTTTGGAATCTTAAACTTTCCATGCAACGATAGAGGAGCTTCATACCGAAGCATTTCTTAACGTGATGTAATGTAGGCACTCGAAAGCTTTGTTCTATTGCTGATTGCTTCAGACCTTCGTCATAAGACTTGTCCTTGGATAGGCCCCTTAGGGACTCAATTAAATAATGTAAAAAGAATTATTGTCCTTTAAACGTTGGAGGTTTTATTCTTGGAAGGAGGATCTATAAAGTATGACTCAAAATGGGCCTTCATTTCTATTGTTGACAATTACCTTCGTTGCTCAGTATAAGTGGTTACTAGACCTATGCCAACATAACTTCTCTCACGACCTATGCTCAGCATAAGTCCTCACTGGACCTATGCTCAGCATAGGTCCTCTCGCAACCTATGTTGAGCATAGGTCCTCTCTCTACCTATGCTCAAAATAAATCCTCCCTCGACCTATGCTGAGCATAGGTCCTCCCTCGACTTATGCTGAGCATAGGTCCTCCTCGCATAGGTCCTCGACTATGTTTATCTTTCTTATTTTTTTTATTTTATGATTTTAAAATTTTTTTGATGTTTTAAATTTTCTAATATTTTTTTAAAATTTTAAAATTTTAGAGTTTAGAATTTTTTAAATGTTAAAATATTAACATTAAATTACATGTAAGCTTCTAAATTTATATCAAAATCTTTCAAATTGCACTTTGAAAATAAAATTAAAAAATAAGCTTTTTAAAATTATAAATTCACCTAATTTAACAATTATTAGTCATAATAATAGATTACACACAATTAATATTTGGATTTTTTTTGGAGATTTGAATGTAAACTTTTTAAAATATTTTGCATCACTTAGTCCAAATTTAAAATATTTGCAAAATGCAACATTTTACAAATAACTCATTAATTTTTAAATTTAAGATTCAAAATTTACATGAATTACTAGAAAATTGTAAGGTCTTGAAAAAAATGGGTCATCCGCCATTTTCCATTTTAAAAGATTTCATGTTAATTGCATTTGCTCGCATGGGATGATCAAGATTATTGCATGAACATGACTGTCATACAAAGGATCCGGTTTTCTCATAAGAATATATGAGAGTCTCCAAAGCTGGAGATGTAAATCAATTGGAGCTGTAGGCACTTTGTGCTCAAGAGACAGGCCTGTCGTTTGATTCAACAAATCCTACGTAGAGCCTTACAAAATATGATAATTTTTTGAACTTGCTTTCAGTAGTGGCCAGATAATTTTTCTTGCTATGCTTGCCATGGAATACTCTAATCAGAATTCATGTTATCCTCTTAATAAATTTTTGTTATTAGACTAAAATATTGAACTTTATTTTAATATTTCTTAAATTGCTTGTTTAATAATCAAAACTTTTTTTGATTTTAGGTATGAGCCCTTGTCGATAAAAAAGAAAGTTGTCGTCACTCAAACTTCGAAGCCTAGCACTACATAATTGGGAATATCATAATGGAAGAACATACAAGGAATTAGCTCTGTGTGACATGTTAGAATCATCTTCATCTATTGACGCTTTGCATGTGCTAGGGTCTAGGGTTGAAGGTGGATAGAAAATACCCGCTACAATGATCAACCACTTAGAATTTGCTTTGCACAGAAACACAAATCATGCTACACAGTAACACAGACAGAAAATCACTCTCCTCAGCAAGCTCACATAGCAACTGTATTTCTCAAAATGAAATTACACTGTATATATTTTTTCACTCAGGCAACCCATGCATGACCCAGGTTGCCGTTGGCGGGACGCGTGTCCCGTCGACTTGCCTCGTGACGAGGCCAACTGATCTTTATCCACTGATAGGACCCACAGTACAGTAACACAGTGATTCTAACTTTAATTCTAACTCTCTCCCTTAAAGTAGAGTCACTTTTTATACAGTCATATACATAGCTTTAAAGTCAACAAACTTTAAATACAGAAAGTTTTGATCTAAACTTATCAAACTTTTCTCCAGTAAGTGGCTTAGTGAAAATATCAGCTAGTTGTCTTCTGTGCTACAATGAACAACGTGAATTTCACGACTTAGCAGCCTTTCACGTATGAAGTGATATTGAATCTCAATGTGTTTAGTTCTCGCATGGAACACTAGATTCTTTGCTAGCTGAATGCCACTCTGACTGTCGCTATGTAAAATTGTGGGATTTTTCTGCTTCATGCCAATCTCTTCCAAGATTTGTCTCAACCATATAGCTTCTTGTGCAACACTACACATTGCCTTATACTCAGCTTCTGTGGTGGAAAGAGCAATTATACTTTGCTTCTTACTAGACCAAGAAAAGCAATTACCACAAAACTGGAATATATATCCTGTGGTGGATCTACGATCATCATAGTCACCTCCCCAGTCTGCATCCACATAGCCACACAACTCAAGTAAACCATCATGCTTCCTGTAAATCAAGCCATACTCTGATGTGCCTTTCACATAACGCAAAATGCGTTTAGCTGCTTTCCAATGCGTTTCCATAGGTGCTGCCATAAACTGACTTACAATGCCAGCAGCATAGCATATATATGGTCTAGTTGTGGTAAGGTAAATCAAGCTCCCTACTAACTGTCTATATAGCGTAGCATCAAACGACTGTGATTCATCAAGCTTAGAAAGCTTTTTACCTGGTTCAATAGGAGTGTTTACTGGTTTGCAATCCTGCAACCTAAACCTGTGTAGTAACTCTTTGACATATTTCACCTGTGTTAAACCCACTTCATGTCCTTTTTGTCACACTTCTACTCCAAGGCAGTAATGCATCAGGCTGAGATCCGTCATCTCAAATTGTTCCATGAGGTCTTTCTTGATTATGTCTATCATCTCTTGATTACTTCCCGTAATAATCAAGTCATCAACATAAAGAGCAATCAAAGCAACCATACCATCAAAGCATAAGACATATAGATTTGGATCAGAATGTGTTCTCACCATCCCCTTTGAACAAAAGTAGGCATCAATCCTATTATACCACACACGTGGTGCTTGTTTAAGACCATAAAGTACTTTCTTCAAGCGACATACTTTATTTTCCTGTCCTTTTGTTACAAAGCCTTCAGGTTGATCCATGAACACTTCTTCTTCTAACTCACCATTTAGAAAAGCAGATTTCACATCCATCTGATGCAAAGGCCAACCAAAATGTGAAGCTAAAGCAATAAGTAGACGTAGAGTATTCCACTTACACACCGGCGCAAAGGTCTCCTCATAGTCAATGCCTTTATTTTGCGTGTACCCTTTGATTACCAATCTTGCTTTGTGCTTTGCTATGCTTCCATCTGCATGGTACTTAGTTCTATATACCCATTTGCAACCAATGGGTTTCTTGCCAACTGGTGGTTCTACTAAGTCCCATGTGCTATGCTTAGCAATTGACTCCATTTCCTCTCCCAAGGCCTTGATCCAAATGTCATCATCCTTCGCTTCACCATAAGTCGAAGGATGTCTCGGTAAGGACATGGATCATCAATTTAGGATTTTTTTTTATGGATTTTAAGAAACAAGCTATGAAGTTTATAATTTTTATGCATTTGTAGTTGGGCAATGTAGGTTGACATGGTCTTTGATGCTATAAAATCATATGGTGCATTGATGAATAGGCTACTTAAATTTTGAATCTATGGCAAAAAACGTCAAGAGAAGTTCAAAAAACAGGGTGTAGGGTGTGTAAAGAAAATTTATGAACTTGTGCATACATATTTGTGTGGACCAATAAGAACCATACATATTAGAGTGTTTGGTTGTAGGGCATAAATACACATACTTGACCAAATTAGAATTAAATTGGATACACAATCAATAAAATGCATATTTTTAGGTGTGATGACAAGGTCAAAGTATACAAATGCTATGATACAAAGGCAAGGGTGCACTACAATGGTTGGGATGTGATTTATCATGAGATGCATGAGTATGATGATGTTGAAACTGGTGGAAATCAATCCACATAGAATGACGAAGCTTGCAGATGACATGGAGATATATTTTCCTATATCAAATAAGGAGAGAGATATATGAAGATATAAAAGCGAAGAGAAAGCTCTTGATACATTTAAAATGATATATGTATTGATGTCTAGCTTCATACAAAGCAATCAAGCATCATGTTTTCTGGAAGCAAAGGATAGTTAAATATTTTTGAAATATTGGTGGACCTACATGATAAGACACCAATTGGTAACCATGTTGTGTATTTGACAAAATATCATGTGGATAGTCAAAGTGGAATCCAACTAACAAGAATTTAGGTTCACCATGGTTGTACGAAACACATTGAAGTGAGGTATCACTTCATTTATGAGAGACTTCTAAGTAAAGATATTAATGTTTGACATTGTAGGTGTGAAGCACATCTAGTGGATTACATATTCACAACAAACCCTTATGTAAAGATAACTTTGAGGAGGTTAGAGAAAAACTCTCCATAGTTAAAGTTAGCTAGTTTTTAAGGGATGATGTTAGAGTTAAAATATTGGTTAACTTCTCATTTTTGTGGTTACGATAAGCTTAAGTTATCTTAGCACATGTGTCGTTGTATATTTGTTATATTTGGACCCATTGAATGTGTGACATTGTAATAGACACTTGTCGACTTAGTATGATGAGCATGGATAGTGTTTATGCCAATTTGGTGATCAATTTATCTATAATTATGCCTGAATCCATGTGATTATGTTGTCAATTTTGACTTATTGTCAAACTATTTTGTAGGCCTCCAAGTCGGCCTTAAGTCAATATTTGCTTAATTTTCATAGGTTCAACCAACATGAGAGATGTATGATAATAATAAATATAATAAAGAGTTAATGAGAGAACTAAAGCTCAATGCTTAAGGATCAAGAAAGAGGGAAGCAAGCTTGATGATTTCATGGCATGCTTCCGATATGAAAAAGGAGGACACTACCCAAGTTAGAGAATGTGCCAAAGTTGTGGGCGAGTTGGACATACCACAAACATTTGTGGTGTAAATTGCAATGTCTTTGAAAGTACATGTTGAATCAAGACCTCTGAAATGGATCAACCACCGGGTGAAACTTTGAAGTTTAAAATTCTACCTTTCCAAAAATTCCTATAATCCATATTTGATTTTCTCTTTTTACCAAAAACACCTCTTGAGGAGGGATGCATAAGAACCTAGTGAAATTTCCTATAGATACGTGGTATCCAAGTGCCATCAGAGACTTTTTCATTACAAACAGAAACTGAGACAATATTGCTTTGTGGCCTACGGCTTCCGGAAGCCATTGTAAAGCTAAAAGAAGATGAACAACAGAGTCTGAAACAAAATATAGTTGAATCAGTATGAAAATAAATAGCTAAATTTGTAATAAATGTTGGCAGTCTTTCGTAAATCATACATGTTAGTCTAACTACGATTAGATCAAAATAGACTTACTTTAACCACAAGTGTTAGGTCCTGGGCACTTAGGAAACTCACAGGCAACAATTATGGTCCAATCACAAGTCAGGACCCTGCCCGGTGGGAGTTTTGAATTGTATAAAAATATGACCAAAAAGTTCCAAAAAAGAAATCGACGGGCAACAACGTTACGGTCTTTCACAGGTGTAAATATATAACTGGGCCAAGTGTACGTAAAATAGTTGAAAAGTCAAAAACAACATCTTGACAAAAGGCCCTTTTGGTGCTCAAAACTCCTCTAATGATTTGACTTGATTCAAAAGAACCTCCATTTGCTGATCTCTCATCTGATTACGATTATTCATGTCATTTACTGCCGTACTCAATTACTGACAAATCACCATATAAGATGGTGTGCCTAGATTTGCAGCCTGATTTGAAGTTTCTTAGGCCATCTCGATATATCTATCTTGGAAATTACTAAATTTAGTTAATATCTGATGAACTCATAGTGAAGTACTGTTGACCAAAAAACTGACTGAAATTGACTCCAGTATGGTCAAATCACTATTTTTAGTCAATTTCATAGATATTACAAGAAACTGGAAAAAACTAAAAATTTCGAGTTTTTGCACTTTTACTTTTTTTTTTTTCTAAATTTTACGTTTTCTAAAAAGTCATAAAAAATCACAGTCAGTTATTAAGCAATCGAAATCGAAATTTCGACTCACTCGATTCTTAAGTTTACTTCATTAATGTCCATCGGGCATGCAAGACATGAGACATTAGACTGCTTTTTTACTTTACGGAATTTTACGTAAAAATTAAGTGTTATGGAAATTGTCAGCTATAAAATCCAATTTTGTATCTACCTGTCAGAGTACATGCGTATGACCACTCAAAACAGATCTAACCAACTCATGCATGTCAGAATCACTCTGAGAAACCACATGCAGACATTCCATGCAAGGACAGTACTTCAAAATAGGAAATTGTCATGCATGCAATCAGAACAATTGGAAATTTTGCCAATTTTGCTCACAAAATTGCAAAACTTCAGATGCTCATATCTTTGGCTACATGACACCAAATTGGGTACCGTAAAGCTTAGTATAGAGGGAGACCCAGTGAACAAGACAGTTGCCACTTCAACCTGCCACCTAGGACTCACACGTGTGAGTTCAGAACAACCAATAAAGCTGTAGGAGGGTGCACCTTTTCTAGACCAATCTATCCAAAAACATACAAACACTCAACCAAGCCTGAAATTGATGATTTAAACAGTATGAAATGGTCTAAAAGAGTTCCATGAAGCCTTCATACAGATCCTATGACGCAGTATGGGCTGAGAACCATGATTTCTTGGTTTCTAGAAGTCAAAATTGCTACAAACTTGATGGAATTGAAACATAAGCTTCTACCCATCAATTTACAGATCTGATAGCTTGCTGGGAAGGTAAAAAGGAATACAAATCATGTTGGAAAAAATCCAGAATGATCCTCCTATGGATTTAGAGAAATCCATCCCCCAAAATTCACCAAAATTGGTCATTTTTTGACACTTTTTGACTTCCTACAAACCCAATTGCTGGAATTGTTGGCTCTAACTTCTAGGACAGCTTCAATTGATGTTTAACAACCTCCTACCATCCAATTTCATGAATAAACAAGCAAAAATCATGAATTTTAGCCCTTTCTAGGTTTTTTCACCATGCACAAATGGAAATTAATGGCAAGAACATTTTCCAAATCCACATGCAATTCAAAATACAGAGTTATAACCAATCAATTGATTTGATCTTGCTGGATTTTGAATTCTACCCTCCATTTTGTGCCAAAATCATGGAAAACAAGCCAAATTTGGCCACAACAGAGCCTAGAGTCCAAATACATGGGAAGATCCAACATGCAAACTAAATTTCAACTATTTCAAAGTGAATTAACTTTCTAGAAATTTCAGATCGTTCACTAGGTTTGAGCTACACATGCTAAAACTCCAAAAAAGACACCAAAATTGATTTTGTAGCACAATTCACCATAAACCCAAATGAATTTGAGAGAGATATGGAACATGCAAATTGAATTTGGGAAGATCCACCAACTTGCAACCTTGCTCCTCTCCTTGGAGGAGAATACTAGTTGAATACCACCAAGCTCCAATGAAAAGCACCACCTCTCCAAGCTTGTAAGCCTTGCTCTGATACTACTATAAGGGAAGCTCCTTAGATCCTGCTTACAAATCCTAAACACAAAAGGATAACACACTGTGGAGAAATCACCCAACCAAGTAGAAGCATCCAATGAAACTCTAGAAGCCTCACCCTCAAGCCAAGGAACAAGAAGCATGCATGTAGATTGAGAGCTTGACAATGAACCAAGAACCACGATGAGGAGTAGGGCGAGTTTGGTCCTCTTATATAGAGCCTAATGCATACTGGGCACTTAGCCATGCATAGCCCTATGTTCCCTATACAAAGATTCACATAGAATAGAGTCCTATGCATGGACCAACTATTCATAAAATTGCTATTGATAACTCTCGCATACATTGTCTCATTACCTTGTCTAAACTCCACTTAGTGTGTTATGGGCCTCACAAGGATATTACTTACTTTCGGGTCACATCCAGTATGACGTGACATAACTAACAGCTTGTTCTACTGGAGTACCGTGTATCCAAGACTAGGAGTATATTGTATCCTATGTACTGGTCATGGACATAACAACGCTGCTACATGTGGTTATCTCAATAATAAGCCATCAGAAATGCGATGGATGGCCTCCTTACTTGCTATTTTTTTGAAGTACTATAGCACGTGGTACTAGCTATGATATATCATCATGTCTCAGCGATGAACGCGTTGAAGTTGGCCGACCAACATGATTCCAATCTTTCTCCAAATCGATGGTGGGTTGCGATAGCATACTTGATGTGTATTTGCTTGCAATACTCAGAACACATTCTATCATTTATAAACGTAACTCTAAGATGCTTGGTGAAGCCGAGAGTATAGTAATAGCTTTGAATGTAAGCAAGATGTAAACAACCTACTATTTTGCAGATGTGCTTTTATTCGAACAATCAAATTGTTAAGTTATGACTCTTTTACATTGGAATCACTAGTATTTGCTTTTGACAATGAGTCATGTGTGATTGATTATAACACCGTTGTAAGACTATGATTTTCTAGAATGATATGGCACTAGCATTAACTCGATGCTTTCAGTTTGAAATCGGTAGTATGTAAGCAGGTTTTTTACTCGAAACTGAGAAAAATGGGTAGCTTGCAAGAAATGACTTGTCCTCGCATTCAGGTATGAAGCTTTATAAAGCTACACAAATCACCCCACGCTTCAATATGGTTCATGCTTACATATGAGATTTCTAGTGCTACGTAAAGTGAATGCCTTTTTAAAGTTATGATCCTAAAAAATGCTTATACTGCATATATCGACGTTTACAAGGATTGTGGGTTCTTTTTTACCTTTAATAAGGTATAAAAATTTCTTAGAAATAAAGCTTTCATGCAGCCTTTGTGAGTTAGCTATGGATGTATTCGGAGTTTGAATTAAACTTCTACTCCCAAACAATAGTGCATCAAATCAAGGCCAGTCATAGCAAAACTGGAAGATCTTTCTTGATTGCACTAATCAAACTTTCATCGTTTCCTATGACAATGAGATCGTCTACATAGAACAAAATCAGGGTGATGCTAGAGTCATGTAGAAAGTGATAGAGATTAGAATCTAAGGAAGTAAGAACCAACCCTCTAGATAGGAGGTACTCGTCAAAGTGGTTGTATCAAGCAAAAGGTGCTTGTTTCAATCCATATAAGACTTTCTTTAGCTTGCATATCTTGTTTTCCATGGCTTGCAACACAAAGTCACTCGGTTGTTGCATGTAAACTTCATCTTCAAGTGTACCATTTATTTCCATGACACACATTGTCTATAGATAATGGGTGTTTGATGTTGACCCATGTTGAGGATATAATGGATTATCATCTCCTCTTGTGGGGCCGCAAAGACGTGGTAGACCTAGCCGTCCATGGTTGAGGGACATCAGGGCCTTGCAGAGGAGCACCAAACTTCTGATCCTGAAAGCAGCCTTCTACCGAGCTGTGAGAGAGGTTACACAAGACATGACCACCCATCTTCCCTATGCAGAGAGGTGGAATATCACTGCGTTGGAGGCCCTCCATACTGCATACGAGGATTTCCAGAAAAAATTGTTTGAGTATTCGATGTTGTGTTCCATTCATGGCAAGAGGGTGACACTGACGCCCAAGGACATGCTTCTTGTCATGAGGCTTCGAAACACCTATGACAACATTTATAAGTCTGGATTCACACAGAGGCAAGTTCCTCTTGAAAGGGGCCTGTCCCACCCTGCAAAAAGAGAAAGCAAGCACAGCCCAAGCGTTCACAACCCAAGCCCAGGTCTCCCAACTCTTCACCCTCACCTCCTCCCTGGGTTCAGATGTCTGGGGACGGGACGGATGAACGAAACTAGTTAGCCTAGTGGTTTGCTTCGTCCGAGCCATTGAGGCCGAATATCTATACGCGAGGATAGAGACACAGTAGAAGAGACACTGAGAACTCTAATCGTGATATTGCTATGACGCGAGAGAGTGGCAGAGTCAGACAGGGAGAGGCAGGGGCTTCCGTGATGGCAATACTGGGGAAGTCAAGATGATATCGCTACGATGTGAGAGGGTGTAAGGAACGGGCATGGGGAGAAGGTCGCTCGTGTGATGGCGATATCATGAATGCATTTTGTATGGATGCAATCAAACGTGCTAGCAAATTATGCGAAAACCTGTACAATCCCCGGGAATGGACTTATATAGGGGAGAAAAATTGGCACGTGTGAATACCAGCGACACGTGGCCCAGTCAATAGCTGACATCTGGAAACCCACGTTTGTATACACACGTGTGAAACTACACGTCTGGATCAACACGTGTGGGAACCCACGTGGGGTTACATTGAAAAGAGATTTACCATATAATGCGTAATATGATCTTTACCCCAGGCGTCTTTAACTGCATCCACAAACTCAATTGTTGATTTCTCAATTAGTAGGACATCAGTATCAGATAGTTTATCTTTTCTGAGCAATTTGACCATGTTGTCAAGCTTTGTCCAGACTTCAACTTTTTTAATCCTCGTTGTTCCTTTTTCTTCAAAATCCTTTGTCGCATTGAGTACATCTATTCGAATTGAGTACTGGATTTTAGTTGGTTTTCTTGAATGTTTTGATAAGAAACGACAAGCTTTGGATCCTCCTATACTTGGTTTGCATGGGATGTTTCCCGTTTTTCCTGAAAGCTTCTCGTCCTTTCGTATTTTAACGTGTCCTTTATGAAGTCCCGCTTTTGATAAAACTTCTTTCAATTGAGCTATTGCCTTTTTGGCCAATGACTCTAGCTTAGTATTCCAAGCAAACCAAATATGAAGGTATATCAATTTTTCGATAATTCTAACCTCTCCATGTAGTGTACAAATGTAAACATTTTTAAGCGGAATCGGTAATACTAGTTTCCAAGTCAGATCTTCTATATCCCTTGAAACTCTCGTGCTCTTCGACATGTCATGTGTAGTTTTCATGCAATAGAGGCATGGATGTTTTGAATTTGCTCCATGTGAGACGTTGAACATGCACTTCAATGACTTCAGGTATTCAGCCAAATGCTATTCCACCTTAAATCACCTATTCCAGGAACATTGAGTGGTGTGTTGTTCATATGATTCTTAATTATCTTTGGATATTCTGTTTTACTAAAAATCCAAAATAGAATGTCATGATCTTTTTTTAAACCCCGTTTGAAACACAAAATCATGAACTATTATAGGAGAATTGAACTCAGACCTATAATAATAGAACAATATTAGCTTAAAACACAAAACCATTAATTCTTGAAATGAATTAGTTGCTAGTACTCAATAGGATAGATTTAAACCTGGAAAGCTGCCAACCACCAAATATTATTTTCGGACTGCGCGCTGAAATCAAGACTCTTCGAGTTTATCGTATTGCTTAATGCTCCACTCATAATTGTAACACTAACCCTTTCCAGCTTTTGTCCCTTTATTACTTCTGATTCATCTAACTTGAGAACTAATATCAATTTTTCAACACTTTCATTTGTGATTCCATAAAACTCTATAATAAATCTCAGTAAATGATTCAGATCTACGAACATATTGTTGGTAGAATCATATGACAAAGTGCCATGTTTTGAGTTATAAATTTCATTTATATGGTAAGGAATACCAATGATGTTTTGCAAACCCCTGTTTAACACATCCCTCTCTAATTTGATTTGAAAGGGTCGGAGAATAGGAAATTTTTTTATATGTACTTGTCCAAATGCCTCTTTGATAAATTTAAACATTGTGTCATATGCATCCCTGCTAATACCAGAATAATCACATGCCCCTTGTATCAATTTTTGGTCAATGATCTTGCCGACTTCGCCTATAAGGGCCTCTGCAATTTTGGACTTGATTTGAGAATATCGTTGATTTCCAAGTAGACTCATTGTTGACTTGGCTGTAAGCACTGCACTCAAAGACTTTCCAATCATGTCCTTGTCTTTCAGATTTTCATTGGTGACTAAAGCTGATCTGCAAAAGAAAAAGAAGATTTAGAAAAAAAACAATTCACAACCATTGAGTGCTAGATGAAACAAAACACATGAATAGTTTAAAACATAATCTTACTTGAAAGCATATATTCTTTTTTTCCGTTGACCCCCACTTGTTGAAAGCTCGTCAATACTTTTTAAAATAACTCTTTTTCGCTAATTGTTCAGTATTTTTTCTGTAATGTGTTTACTTCTACATTTATTTGACAATATGAGGTACGCAATGTTTGTACAATTAGTTTCATATTGTCAGTTTCTTGGTTGAGGTATAATATAATATCTTGCAAACAAGAATTATCTATCTTCAAGATTTCATTCTCTTCTTTTGTTTGCAAAAAAATAGTTTCTCTTTCTCGGTAGTCAGTAAGCAAACCATTCAACATATTTTCCAAACAATGGATTTTTTTCATTGAATTACTAATGCCATAACTTTTCAATCTTTCACAATAACCCAATAGACCATGGTGTCCTTCACACAAAAACAGTTTACCGATCTAAAATTTGAATGTTGCATTGAGCTTGGATCGATTGGATACAAACTTCCATCAACCCATAGATCACAATGTTTCCTGTCTTCCGTCCTTTGGTGAGCTGGTAAGGTGGACCCTTTCAGATTTTGTCTCAAAAATGGAGCATATTATGTGGGAAGATCAATATGGAGATGATATTTAGACATCTTAATAATCGATAGATTAATCTAGTAGAAAACCAACTTGTTATATATCTTGTAAGCTATTAAACTCGTCTTAATTAAAAGAAAAAATGACCTTGGCGCTCTTTTTGATCAATCACACTCCATGTTTCTTGCCTGATATGCAAAATCAATGCTTCGCAGTTATGAGCAAAATAAGCAAAATATTTTTTCAATAGACATGTGTTGAAATCGCAAATTTCTGAATTGCAAAAGTTTGAAATAACGTTACCGCTCAATTTGATCCAACACACACTCCATATTTTCAGAATTGGAAAAAAATTTTATTCACGTTGGCGCTCATTGTGATCCAAAATATTCAAAGTTTCTTACCATGATTTTCAGATCGATAAGACTATTTTTCATTGATGTGAACGCTTTGAGTAGATGGAAAGAAAACTTTGATGTGTAATACAATTTGCATTTACATGAGAAGTTATGTTAGTTAATGGTAGAAAATAGAATCTTGAAGTATGGACCCCACGCGTTGCGGCTACCCAACTTCCAGTTAATTACATACGTTACTAGTGAGGTCAAGTCATCGGAATTGTGCGGGCATACCAAAAACTCGGTCAGAGTTTTAAAATTCGACGATTTTCTCTCTTTTACGTGGCATTTCTTAGACAGCCCTTTTGGGCCTTGGAAGTCCTGTAATGTGATGTGTTCACCCAATCTCGATTTTCAACCGAAGAACGGATCGAAGCATGATTGATGACTGGGTTGAATGTATCGAAATAATCCAGATCTAGAATCTGGAAATAGCCTTTGGCGACCAGCCTGGCTTTAAATCGATTCAACATTCCTTCAGCATCATACTTCGCCTTGAATATCCATTTGCATGGAATCAAATTTTTCTCCTTTGGCAGCTCAGTGACTGTCCACGTTTGATTCTTTATTAGAGAATCGAATTCAATGTCCATCGCTGCTTTCCATTGATCAACATCAAGCTTAGACATGGCCTCCGATACTATGTTTGGTTCCTGAATGAAGTAGCATGCTGCATCATCCATAAATCTGGATGGAGGCTGTCTTGGTTGAGTCTCGACCCCCTGATGTAATTCGTCCTATTGAGGTTCTATCTCATTTTCTGAGTTTATATCAATTTATTGATTTTCGATCTTGTTGTCTTTTTTGATACCTGTATCAAAAAACATTTCGATACTTGGATCAGAAACCACTTAGCTTTTTCCTTTTGATTGATAAATCAATTTTTCACAAAGATGACATCTCTACTCGTGAAGGATTTTTCTATTTCCAGATTGTAGAGCTTGTATGCCTTGTGATACGGGGAGTAGCCAACAAAAATCGACTTTATGCTTTTGTCATCCAGCTTTATGCATAAGCGATGCAACCAAACACTCTAATGTTCTTGAGGGATGGTTTTGATCATGTCCACACTTCATAAGGTGTCTTGCCATTCAAGGCTTTGGTGATGGATCAATTTTGTAGGTAGGCGATTGTAGTAACAGCTTCTACCCAAAATTTCTTCGAAAGAGAGACGTGGGCCAGCATGCTCTTGGCACTTTCGATAAGTGTCTGATTCTTCCGTTCAACTACACCGTTGGACTGAGGTGAGTATCTTGTTGTGAATTATTGATGTATTCCGTTGGCCATTCGGTGGAGATAAATTCTCCCCCTCCATCTATGCGTAGAGCTTTAATCTTCCTCTAGGTTTGATTTTCAGCAATCGTCGCGACCTGTGTGAAGAACTTGAATGCCTCTTATTTGTTCTTCAAGAAGTAGGTTGCAGTCCTTCAAGAGAAGTCATCGATGAAGATTAGGATGTATAGAGCTCCCCCATTAGAAGCAGTCTGCATCGGGCCACATATATTGCTATGTATAAGATCGAGTAGGCCCTTGGAAGTATGAACTGAGTCTGAAAAGAATGGGCTTCTTGCATGCTTGCCGGTTATACAACTTTCACATGGAGAAGTTGGCTTGCCAACAACATGTAGATCTTGTACTAGTTTCTAAGTCGACATTTGTTGAATACTTTGAGATTCAAATGGCCTAATCTGAAATGCCAAAGCATATCAGATGAATTGGAAGTAGAAGTGTAATGACTCTAAGTGACAACCTCTAAGATGAGGATAGGAGAACACCATAAGAGAGACTATGGATCCAAACCGCCCAACCAATCCTATATCAAACCTGGATCTAACCCCCAAGCCATGCCATGTGAAACAAGAGGAGAAGAGAGAAACTGATAACCTAAACCCGAATATCTCAATGGGAGAATCTCTGCCTCATTGTATAGAGAGTAGAGTCATGTGCATCAAACCATGCAACCCCCATGCAGGTCAACTATAAATAGGTCTCATCTCTTCATGCAGTCCTCCTGCCTATATCCGTCACACAAACATGCAATACTCCATATGTCCCAATTAGAGTGTCTGGGTCCTATCAAGGTAATTAGTCACAAATTGGCCTTGACATGGAATTAAATCATGGCGTGACCAATAATCTTGAATATTGGAAGGCCGGTCTACCATATTAGGACTATTACAGGTCCTTAACCGAATATGGCCATAACATTCTTCCTCCTTAAATTGTTTCTATCCTTAGAAGCTCCTCAAAAGAGGAAAGAACTATAAGAACCGTTCCTTCAACTTTCCATATTAACCAAGAAAATCATTATCCTTAGTCTGACTTTCATATCAAACAAGTGCTCAGCGATAAACCTATTTCCAATCGTTAATCTCTGCACTAGAGTACAAACTCTAGTTTGAAAAGTACACTAAGAGATATATTTTCTCAACAGGATTACACTCAACACAAGTTAGTAACATCACCTTCATGTAAAAAACTTACATGGACCAACTGAGTGAAATATTACCTAACTTAGGAGATTAAAGCTAAAGAAATAATCATCATCACCATTCCTTATAATCCTTTGACAACAAGTAAGTATCTATTTATGAGCTGTCAATCATAAATATTTAGATTCGTATGATTCGTCAATCATAATTTTCTGGAATCCAAAACCATACTTAATCATTTACAGAATACTGGAGTATATGTCCAACATAACTCAGGAAAAGTAAGAATCATTCCAAAATCTTTCCACTAAGAAAATACTGGATTAGGGATATTCTTCAAATAGGATTCTTTAACTGAAGTGCAAGATTCAAATTCTATGAACAACTGGTAATTAAAGACTGAACGCATACCAAAATGACAATATTCTTCAACTACAATTAAAAAACTTTAGATTACAATCTAGCATCAAATCTAGATACCCAAAGTCCTGCTAAATAAATTCAGTTATTTTGCAGATTCATTATTATTCGTTATCCAATTGAGCTCTCTGGGATACAACCACTAATGAGCTGAGTCTATTCCTTAACTAAGGAATACTCTACTATATTTCCAATGCACATAATTCTAACTGATGAATCCAAATGATTTAGTAATCATGTGTCTTACAAGCAATATAAATCAAAACCATCAGTTTCTAGTGAATCAACATCACACTGATCATTTTACCAATTAACTTCACTCTGGAGTAATCAACTACTCAAGTTAATTGCCAATGATTCAGAAATCTCAAATGTCTAGGTGAAGAATTCAATTATACTAGTATGACACCACATTTAGATCCTTACCCAAAGTATTTATAAGTTAATTCATAAATCTTCCACACAAAGATTTGTTAACTCTGCAAGAATTTGTCAAAACAATACTTGATCATATGCTTATGTTCGCCGACTAGGTTAAGTGCACCAAATAACCCTAGTAACTAGGAATACACAGTAGATTCATACAAGATTAATTGTGCACATATGTAAATAATCTCACTATGACCCAGTACATAAACACATTTTTATCTGGCACATTCCTCCAAAAACCACATATGTTACTCACATATCTCACTGAGATCTTGTAACTCAGCTACAAAAGATTTTCTATTTCTCAAGAGTGAATAACATATCCGGAAAATCTCTGAGACCAATAACATTCACTCTCAATAGTTTTTCAATCCCACTTACCTCCAAGAACATAATTTCTCCCACTAAATCATCCCTTCTCTAATCCTAGTACTTAGACTAAGATTAGGTTGACCCAATATAGAACTCTCAGACTTAAATTTTGATCAAACTTAGTTCTATTCCAATCAAAATGGAATTAGTAACCTCTGAACTTTTACTACACTACTTATAGATAATGATTCAAATTTCAAATCTTTTCTAGTTCCGGATTGTCCATAGAATCCCTAGTGAATTCTTGTTATTCGAAAAGTTCCAATTAGGTATCTTACTCTGAATCTATCCGAAATTACTTTTGGATCAAAATCTCATTTCTATACCACAACTAGTTCCCTTCCAAAGACTATGCAACCTACAGATTCCCAAATAGGATTTTATCCCACCACTTCACCTCTCATTTTTAAGAAATTATAAATTTCAATAAAAGTTAACTAGAAATATGATATATGAAAATATTTAAATCCAAGAAAAGTCAGTAATAAGTGCTTCCACTACAAGATTCACTCTATTACAAACAGAACTTTTCCTTTTAATATTTCCAACCCGAGTGATAGAAACTACCATTCCATCGAAATCCATTTATGCACAAAGAGATATTCTAGGTTTAAGAAATTGACACACTTCAAACTTAGAATCATCTGAATTCCAAGTCTATTCACAAAAGTAGTAATTTATATGACATAACAGTCTTTCAGAAGAATATTTTCATGCTGGCAAGAATTCATATAAACTAGTCTGATGTCTTACGTTTGCGAAATTATTAAGAAGTAAAAAATTAATTAAGTAAGCGAGAAATAGATTTGAGGACCTCTGATTTTATAAATAATGAGATACCACATTGGAATCTAGATTAAACCTCAAAATTTTCTAAAATACCCCACATTTGATCAAATGGTTTTATTTTCCCCATAGGGACTAGGTACTAAAACACACCATTGATCATCAGATCTTTACAGTCCTAGAATTCCCTTTCCAAAATTCCTGATGTCCCATACCATCAGTTTTTCCTTCCAAAAAACCCTTAACCGCCTTATCTGATATTCTAGAGATCCATTAATCATCTAGCTGTCCTATAATCCATATAGAATATTATCTCTTGCTCCCAACACTGGAGAATCCATTTATTTGGATGACTTCCATGACTATCAAATGGATACCACAATCCACACCTGATCTTGTGATCTAAAACAGGAAAATTAACATGGTTCAATATTACATTTTGATCCTTTCTGGTTAATTATTACATTAATGGTACATCGATTTTCTCATTTCAACAATTTGTCATATTCATCTTCAATATTTTTGGGTCTCTTCAGGCAGTGATTTGCTGGAAGGGCAGGCCTGAACAACCAATAGCATTTCCACATGTTGCTAGACGAAATAGTTATATATTTAGAGAGTTTTTATTTTATTTATATTTGGGAAATTCTACGTTATGTAGAACCCCGATTTCAAGGTTTCAATTGGTCCACATGGCAACGAAAATAAGAAAAAAAAAAAAAGCATTTTTTTCAAAGGCCCTCGTCGGGCTCTAAGTTTCTCTAATGTATATTTCATAAGTTTGTTCGTTTTATGATTGTCTTTCAATTGAATGCATTGTTTTTGCAAGTTCTGGTGAGCTATATATATGTTTCACTTCTTTGTTGATTCTGTTGTCTTCTTTCAATTATATTTCTACAAGTGCTAGTTCTTCTTGGAGATTTTAGGAATCTAAAATGTATTAAAGACTTTATGATTTTCTTGTTGCATTATTAAGATAAAAATAAGGCAGTCAGACCTTTGGACTACCAAACTGATGCCAACTTCAGTTGAAAAACAGGTATTAAGGTTCTTGCTAATGGAAGGGCATCCACATTATAATTGCTACCATCAATCATTAAATCATCTGAAAGAGTGCTGCGACATTTCACTTTTATGTGTTTAATGTGAAGGTCCATTTACAGGCTTAGTCTCTATAAGCTAGTAGATGAAAAGCTCAGGATGCCAAGCTAGCCAATTGAGGCAACAACACCCGTTAGAATGTTTTGCAATAGTGACGCGATAGTGTTTGAAATGCTTTATTATTATATTGAAACATCTAAAAAACCTTCAGGGCTCATTACTGCTGAAAATGACAAGAAGTTGGGTATAGATTGATCAACAAGTAGTGTTTTTTGTGAGAGTGAAGCCAAAAAATATAAAAAAGTTTGTCTGGTACGAGTTATTAACTCAAACACTGACATGATGATTGACATGTATTTGCTGGTAGTAAATCTCAATGTTCTTCCATAAGTTGGATTGTTTCGCCAATATCCCTGCAGTTGATCTCGAGCTCATGTCTTTTACGTACCTACATAGATCTAATACAAAGTGAGTTACAATTAGTATAGAGATTGTATGAGAAAGTTTTGATAGAAACTATTCATAAAGAATCGAGTGTTTATAGTTACTTACGAGTTTACCATTGGAAACGAATCTAAAGTTTGGAAGTATATCATCTTGTAGGAGCAATAGTTTTTGGCTGATGTAATTTAGACTCCAATCCTCTTCCACCTCAACACATGTCAAAACTGCATCATTGTATATAATTTCAATTTTTTTTCGTTCTGAATGTCCATAGGCTTCCAAGTCTTGATCGAGTGACACCCATTTACCTTTGTTTTTTTTTTCATCTTTGATAATGGAAGCATAAGCTCAACATTCGTTTTTCTATTTGATAACGAAAGCACATGGAAGAAATTTTAATTCTACATTCTATTTCTCCATCTGATCTTTTGTCCCAGCCTGCATCCATAAGTTCAAATAATAAACTGTATGATAAATTTTTGCATACAAACATCGTTGGGGTTTTGTGTACATTAACACTTGAAATGAAATCCACATATCTTTTCAAAGAAATAAACCAACTCAATATGACTGTTTTTTTATCTTGTGCTTATCTTTAATGAATTTTTTACATCATTATATAGCTTGCAACGAAATGATTCTAAAACTACAGCATCTGGAGCAACCCATTCATCACTTCCAAAACTAGGTAAGCCCTCCAGTATTCGAGATTATTGGTCACGTCGAGATTTAATTCCATGTCGAGGCCTGTTTGTGACTAATCACCTTGAGAGGACCCAGACACTCTAATTGAGACGTATGGAGTATTGCATGTCTGTGTGACATATATAGGCAAGAGGACTACATGAAAAGGTGTGGTCTATTTATAGTTGACCTACATGGGAGTTGCATGGTTTCATGCACATGACTCTACTCTCTATATAATGAGGTGGGGATTCTCCCGTCGACATATTGGGTTAATGTCACCAGTTTCTCTCTTCTCCTCTTGCTTCATATGGCATGGCTTGGGGGCTAGATCTAGGTTTGGTCTAGGATTGGTTGGGTGGTTTGGCTCCATAGTCTCTCTTATTGTGCTCTCATATCCTCGTCTTAGGGGTAATCCTTTAGGGTCTTTACATTGGTATCAGAGCATGGCTGAGATGCATTCAAGGATGGGATTGGAGTGCTATGTTCTCAAGGGAATTGTGGAGTGGGATTCACTAATTGCGATGGAGGGCATGTTTTTTCAAGATTTGGTGGTAGAGTGCTCTTCTACTTGTATGATTTTGGAAAAGATGTTGTGAACTAATAACGAATTCATTCCTAAATTTCTAGTGCTTCATGGAAGGTTTCTTTTGAGGTAGAATGATATGCATGGACTGATCTCCTTGCTTGTTTTATTAACTTTTGCTGGATCAAGGATTACGGTAACTAGCATAACTCCATAAGGTTTTGAATGATTGTCTACTTGTTTCATTGAAAGATTGATTGTAATCAATTATTCCTAACTGATATGAACTGTATGCAAAGTAGAAAAATGATTCTATAATTTGCATGCTGAGGATTAAAAGTTTTCTTTACTCAACTCCTCCAGTAAGTCTGCAGGTTAAGAACACTGATTAGAAGAGTCATATGCTACTTCTTTAATTTGAGCAGAGCTCAAACATTAGACAATTTCAGATCATTCTTCTAATTTCCAAGACAAGGAATATGATGTGTATATCCTGCTGATGTTAGGATAAGAATCATATGCTAACTCTTCCCTTGAAGATCATTGAAGTAAATAGTTGTTAAAAGACTGTCACAGCTGGGTTATGTCCTAACGTTGTTTCTCACATAATTAATTTGCATGCTATGTGATTGATAGAAAATGACCGAGGGAATAAACTTTGTGGATCTTAGTGAAAAACCTATCAGAAGCTCTGACCACGGTCCAACAATTTTGATACATGTCATGGAGTCCTCTACTCGAAATCTATCTGGACTTAATAGTTGTTGGAATGCATCAAAAATGAATGTTTGTAGGCTGTTGGATTGCTGGAGTGATACACAGAGCTGAGCAAACAGATGTGAAGGAGATGACTTGTGTGAACTAAGTTATTAAACCTCCATTGCTTGCTATCATTCAATCTGGCGGCTAACGCTCTCTTTTTCTGATGCAAACAGTGTTAAATCCTTGATTCCTAGGAGAGCCCAAGGGCTGGAGGTGAAAGATTGATGGCTGTCGGCAGTGATGAGATCATGGTTTCATTCATTTGGAGAGCCACAAAAGACAAAAAATTAGTGCGATCCCAACTCCTGTCACTGCTTGAATTATTTCCATCTTCCAATTGGTGATGGTTGCATTGTCACAAGAAAAGAGAGTCTGAAAGATCGAAGTAGTGAGGAGACGAGGGGCTCGTAACCTCCTATGGATGAGCCGAGCAACCATCATGACTGTGGCCGCTAGAATGTTGTGTAAGCCTTTTGGGAAGGAAACCCTTAGGGTTTACTTAATCTTGCAAACCTTGAAAAAAGTTTAACCTTGCAAAGATTTTCTTTTGAAAATAAGTTTCTAAATACATGTCGGGTGACCATAGGCTCTTAAAGTATTAACAGTTCCAACTTTGATGTTTCTTCGAAATGAAATTTTTTAACTTAAGTTACTAGCACCCAGATGTTCCTAATTTATGATACCAATGAAATTCTTCAGTTGTTGATGTATGTTCGAGATTGAGCAAACTAATTTTTTGTTTCTCGAAAAAGTCCATTCACCAATGCTGATCAAACTCATCAAAAAAATGATAAGCTACTTGAATACTTGATTCCAAAAAATTTAATGAGGCAAATGGATCAATCTCACGATGTTCTCTTTGCGCCTTTTGTTCTTCTAGCAAGGACTTCAAGGGAGACAACACAGCAAGCTTGATTTGAGTCGATGGAATGTTAAGCAAAAATCGAACTCCTTCAAGAGGTAGCCATGAAACTAAAATTGAGAATAGTTTGTCCCATAATGGTATAATGCCTGATTTGTTACATCTGATTTTAAACTGGTGCTGAAAGCTAATATCATTAATATTAGCTACGCATTGCTCTGTTTCGTTGGACGCCTTAACATAGTCACGAAAATCATATGTGTGTCTGATTAATGACACGTTTCGCTTTGGCACATACGATTATTCAACAATGCTTTGAAGCATCGGAGAAGAAAATACATTCTTGAATCTCAACCTCTTAGAAAAGCAATTAAACATTTGATCAATTTGATCATGGGTATGTCCTACCAACAAAAAATTTCCACTAGCATGGACAAGTATGCCAAACAGTTTGGTTTCTATTTTCCGTAGCAGTGTTGTCAAGCTGTAAATAAAGTATTTCTGGAAGATTTTCACCAAATTTGCAAATTATCTTATGTACAATGGTGATCGTCAAATTTGGATCATTTTGAACAATAGGATAATTAAAAAAGACCTTGGACCCTGAAGTGCCATTAAACACAAGTGCTCCAACGAGATAAACCTGAATAAAATCTGCCTCGTTTAAATTTTTGGGCACTGACAAAATGAGACAACATTGTTTTCTTCTGATTCATGCCATCAATAACAAGGCCCAGATATTTTTGTGAACTTTTCATACATTTTTTTCGATGCTTGGCCAATTTTGTCTTTCAATTGTTTGTTGATCTCTGTGCATTTGCAGCATCCACTGAAAATACAATGATTCACTTATTTAATAGAATAAAGATCATGCCATAATGATATTAAAAATGATTGCAACTTAAATTTTTTCAAAACATAAAGTATCAAAATGAATGACAAATTTGATTAATATTTACCTTTCTCGTCATTGGTCTTTGCAAGTTGTTTTGTAGACTTTAACAACTCTCAAGTGGAGCATACTGTCATTCGTGATTTTTTGAGAATCTTTACCAGTCCAAAATCTCTTTTCCAAATTCTAAGAAAATATGAGTAACTCAAATAGGAACATTTTTTTGTTCTGGCAAACTCTTTGTACATCAAAAATATTTCTAATTTTGTAAACTTATCCGGCAAGTGAAAATATAAGGAATTAGGCAATTTCTCTCCATGCACATTTATGAAATGCCTTAGCCAAGCAGTTGCATTTAAAGCATCTGAAAAAACAGTTCGACCTTGTAAAAATCCCCGTAATGTTGGGTCTTTTTGAAGTCGTACATGCAATCGTTGAAGTCGTGAGTTTTCGATTGCGTGAACTACTTTGTAAGCTTTGCGACAAACCTCCAAAGCATTTCAAAAATATGAAAATGAGTTTTTGTTTGGCCTCAATGTTGCACACAAATAGTAATTTCTCTCATCCTTACTTCGTAAAAAGAAGTTTGATCTTAATTCTTCAATTTTTTTTGATACTCAGCTTTTGGAAACAACAGGATGAGTAGCAAATAATATTTCGTACCTTTCGAATCTCAAATTTTGTAATCAACTATTTTTGACGATTCGTTAAATCAGGTGAGGACCTCATATCTCTCTTGTATTTTTCTTTTTGTTTGGAGTCTAATCTATAAATTGAACCTGTGACACTAGTAGGTGCCTGAACTGGTTGATAAGGTGTTAGAATTTCATGATTCGGAATTCTCAAAATGTTCTGGACCCTCAAAAGGCTCTAAATTTTCAACAAATATAGTCCTTTTAGATTTAGCATGACAAATATCACTTTGATAAGGTCTCCTCCAAACATGAGAAAAGCTTGAAGTCACGAATCAACGGACTTATGCGGATCTGTTGATTTACTAGAATCAGTAACTGAGTAAATTGAAGCTTTTGACTCATCACTCAATGATTCAACTTGTTCAAAAGAACAATGTTCTGATTGTGTAGAGCCTATATCTGAAGAGAAGAACGAGGTTGAAAGATTTGAGACAAGTTGAGTTACAGATGTCATTTCTTGAAAAGTACTTGCGTGAGGAATTTCAGAATATGAACGGGTAAATGATGATGATGCCACATCATTTATGAAAACATGTCGAGAATCAGGAGTGGCTTTATAAAAAAAACTTTCATTGGGAATATCAGATGAAGATGATGCACTTGTTGCAACGTATTGAGTTACAACTGGAATAGAAGAGGTAGAACTACTTGAAAGCGTAACCTTAAAAGAAATCTAACTGTGTACTTATGCTAAGCATAGACCCGTTAAAATAGTTAACACATAAAACTAAATGTGCTCTACAAACTTAACTACAACCTATGCTGGTCATAGAACAGATAAAAAGCTATGCGGACCTCAATAGACGTAAACAAGAAAAACAACTAAATGCAAATGAGCAACAAGCCTAGAAAGTAATTGGTTAATTGAAATTTCTAACGGCTACAATGCCTTAAATACTGTTTGGCAGCATCCTTAGGGTTAGGGTTGACCCAAGAGTAGGTTTAGGGTTAGGTTTAGGTTTGGCTCGAGGTCGGCGTGAAGTGAGGTGAGGTGAGTCAAGGCAACACAGTCCCGACGCAAGCTCGAGGTCGGCAATAAGTGAGTTGAGTCTCATGCTCGAAATCGACATGAGGCGGAGGTGTGGAAAAAAGAATTATTTAAGGACCATAGTCCAAGCATAACTCACCTCATCTGCGAATTCATAAGCATACATGCTGCCAGAGCTCTTGCTACGACAAAGTCACGGATTTCTATAGTATATTGCATACGTTCTCGCTCACACATTTCTTGACGGTAAGATTATTGTCATTTTTTAACTTTGTTCTGTGCTTAGCATGGGTACTAAATTATTGCATTACTGAATATTCAGGTTTTAGCTAGTGTTCATCTTCTTAAAACTTGGGTGACCTATGCTCAGCATAGGTGGCTATACGAGTCCTCTCCTCTAACCTATGCTAAGTAACAACATGGGTCCTAAGTAACAACCTATGCTCAACATAGGAAGCCGATGGGATATTTATATTCTTACCATGTTTCGACCTATGCTGAGCATAGGTTGTATCTCTAGTCCTCTTCTAACCTATGCTCATCATAGGTCATCACTCGCGTGCTCGAGTCCCACCTATGCTCAACACAGGATGTCTTCGCATGCTGCTTACTAACCTATGCTTAGCATAGGTTAGAAGAGAACTAGAGATGCAACCTATGCTCAGCATAGGTCGATAGGTGATAAGAATAGACACATCACGCCGACATCCTATGCTGAGCATAGGATGTTACTCGGGACTTGAGCACAACCCATGCTCAATATAGGTCGTTACTCGTATTTTTCCCGTTTTACAAGGCTTAGTCTAAGAAAAGTGAAACTTTTGAGATGTTTTAGTGAGAAAATTTGTTAAATTTTTAGTTATGATTTTTAGAGATTTTCCACAAAAACTACTTGTCTATTTAAAATTTTCAGTATTTTCATTAAAGTAATGTTTGAAATTTTCCTAAAGAATATTTTTCTCTATAGATTCTCAATTGTCTTTGATAATCTTCAAAATGTTGAGGATTTCTTTTGAAATTTTGCGTAAACCTCAAGATATTCCACTGAAAGACAAGAAAAAATTCATGTATTACTTCACCAGAGGGGTCAACAACACAAAGCTGTTTGAGCTTTTTATTCATTTAGCTGAGAAGCCTAGTAGGGGAGACTCATAGTTCAAAATTCAAGGAAGATTGCTTGATGATCAACCAGATGAGGATGAGGAAGAAGGTCTTGTGAACGTGCTTGTAAGGGAGACAGATGGACTATGATAAAGATTTGACTTTGCCAAGATGAGGCCATCAAATCCTGTTTTCATAAAGTTGTGGCTACTTTGGTGTGTAATTATAAAACATATTTTTATTCATGTATGTTTACATTTGTTCCATACATAGCAGTGGTTACTAAATATAAAATTCTATGAACTTTTAAGAAACTTATTTTGTAAATTGATTTGTCATGTGTTGTGAGCATAGCCAGTACAAATGCCTTTACTCATTATATTTTAAATTTGTTTTTTGTTTATGTCCAGAGCATGAAGCAATGCTTAAATATGGTTCTAGCTGCTATAGTTGAGAGGAAAGATCCGGTCTATTCATTACGGAGTTTGAAAGGTGTATCTATTGGACCTCGCAAGCCAGCCTTTGAAAACGTTGAGGACAAATGGGAAACTTTTCAAATAAAAGGCCAACCTGCTCAGGGTGCCTCAAAGTCAAAGAAAAAAGTTGTCAGTACTCAAACTATAAAGCCAATCCCTATAGAAATGGAAATATCAGAGTGGAAGAACATGCAAGGGATTAGCTCTTCAGAGCTAACAATAAGTGTTCTTTCTAGAGTTGCTGATTGTCAACTTTCTTTGGCAAAAATGGGAAAAGAATTTGAAAGGTAATAGTCATAATCTAAATAATTATTTTCATGGTACTTTTTGTAATAAAGTGATTTTCATGATTTTGTTGGATTTTTTACAATTATACTTTTTTAATGCAGGCATAGATTATCTGTGAAAGTTCAAGAAGCCCTTGTGACAAGGTTAAATTGTCAAGATTTCAAAGAGTGCCATAGGGTATCCTCTGAGCAACCGAAATGAATCTTTGAGTCCATTTCTAATTTTGTTTAGAGACATGGTATTTATTTCACCCATGCTTAGCATAGGTGTTTATTAATTTTTTTTTTATATTTTATGTCTCCTATGTTAAGCATAGTTTTTTCTTTATTTAATTATTTATTTTTGATATTTTAAGTTTCCTATTCTATTTTGTATTTTTTGTCTCCCATGCTAAGCATAGCTTCTTTTTTTTTCAGTCTCCCGAAGATAAAAAAACAAAGTCCTTCTAGAGCAATTCAAGAGACATATTCTGAAGGCAAGAGCAAAAAAAATAGACAAGGAGAGATTAGCACGGGGTGAGACCATTGCGGAGGATGATCCGTTAGAGACCTACCTTCCCAAAAGCGTTGATGATCAACCATGTTTTTACTCAGTTGAGGGGGGCGATTGCAGAGAAATTTCAATTTTTTTAAAAAAAAAGGCCTTATACACTCTGCATTGCCGATATACCATATGGATTTCAGATGAAGGTATCATTAAATGACGATTTCCCCTTCAAAATCACTAAAATCTATAGTTTCATGCAGGATTTTCTTGAAGTCACAACTTCTCCAATTTGGAGAGTTGTTATTTTTCATTCTTCTTGGCAAGCAGCTTCAGTACAGAAAGCTCTACTAACTCTCTGTAATGTAGAAATAGGAATTGTTGTGTGGTAAGTTTTTTAGTTCTTGAATTATTAATTCGTATTTTAATTCATAATTATATTTTAAATTTTTTATTTTAAAGTTAAAATTTTTTATTTATTTAACTTGTAATGTTCCATGTTAGGAGTTGGGAGGAGCACAACTTTGCAATGAAATAAAATACATAATCATCAGTTATTATTCTTTGGATGGCAAACGTTCAATGCTTCATTACAACACTTCCGGACTGACAAGTTTTGGAAACTTGTTCCACTATCCAATCGTGACCAAGAAACTAAAGAATCCAATGATGGGTTTCATGGCTTGTCCCTACCAAAAGTCACAACAATTAATTAATCATTTAATTGATATTTTTTTTCACCCGGCTGATTGGATTTTGGTTTTATTTAGCGGTAGTGGCACTACGAGCGCATGTGCTGTTCAGAAAGGCAGACATGTTGTTGTAGTAGATTTAGATTCTGATTTAGTGTTTTTGTAAATATTAGAATGAAATCTCTTTCAGTTTTGCCAAATGAACAATGAGATGGGAAAAAGTTTAGATAGCAAAGATTCAGTAATTCCCTTGTCCAAAGAACCTTAGCCTCCTGCTAGCGGAAAAGTAAGTGATATAGGAGAATTTGCTGATATCTTGGTTCAAGATTATAATGTGGTTACATTAGTCGAGGAAACTGCAGAAGAGGTGCCACTTGAAACTATAGTGACTACTCAAGAAAAAGAAAAAGATGTAAATGACCTCAATGATTTTTGGGAATAAAAAATTTTCTTTTGTTTCAAAAAATAAAAGCGTTTATATTTTTTAATGTATTGTGTTTTGAAATCTTTTTGATTGATTTAATGTTCTTAAATTTGTTTTTTAATGATTTAAAATTAAAAATTTGAAATAATTTAAAAATTTTAATATTGATAATCATTACCAAAACTAAAATTGTAACGATTTGTCAAGTTTATAATATCTTAATTTTGATTGTGTTTTTATATTATTTTTTGTAAAAGAAATATTCTTAGAAATTTAAAGAATTGAAAAGATTTTTTTCAGGGTGATTTAAATATTTTCACAAATCATTTAATTTCAATGATTGTAAAGTAATTTGATTTGCATTTATTTAATGTTTAAATATTCAATGAACTTACATAGGTATAAGTAAAGATTTTAATAAATTTCAAACTTTAAAAAATACTGATTAATATTTTTATTATAATTTAAAAAATATTTTTTTTATTCAAAAACTGTAATTTAAAAAACTTTAAAAATTCCAAAAAAAAAAGTATAACTTTTTTTTTAAATAAGCAGAAAATATCTAGTAGTTATTTTAGTGGTTGTGTCTCTAATGATTTTATTTTGAATAGTAGTATTATTTCATATAAGTTAATTTTAAGCTATTTATGAAAATCTATTGACCAAATTTTTGTAACTTGAATTATTTTCAATAGGATCATTGCATTATATTCATAATCAAATAACAAAATAACACATAAGTAACACCTAAGATCATATGATTGTCAAGAACGCTTTAATCGCTTGTCGCTTAGTGCAGAAAAAAAGAGAAGAACATTAAAAGATACATATTCTATGTACTATCATTAATTTATCTATGTGTCCGTATCCATGCCAAGATTCATATCAATATGGATTGTTCATGTCATCGATCCCATTACTGGTAGTTCATTATGTCCGGTATCTTTCCTGATGGATTGTGTTCCTCATTCTTGGTAGTTCGTCTGGTATCTTTCCTAACAGATTGTGTTCCAGCTCATCACCCGGATCTTCCAGCGGACCAAACTGAACAAATCCTCCCTCACTGTAGATCCTCAATCCTAAACCTTCAGTGTGCAAGTTGTGAAAGATTTCAGATCATTCAAGATCCAATCCAAGTCCCAAATCTTTGGTTACAATAAGGAGCAAACCAACAATCCTGCCAATGTAGAAAAATCAGCATCTACATACAAAATGAGATGCAAACTCTAAGAGATATTGATCAAACTTGAACCAAAACATAAAATATGTTTGTTGTCCGTACAATTACAGTACCCTACTGTATTTCACACGTGTGGAACCGAAAATAGCAATAAATGATCATTCTACACACAAGATTGCAAGATAACACCAAGATAGTGCACCAATGAGTAGTAGAACCCAAAAAGAACCATGGATAATGATGAAATGAGAGATAGAAGAGAGAAGATGTGTCTCTCCACGAGTTACATCCTTTTATAGAGTTTCCAAATCCTATTTGGCCACTTGGCTTTCCCTCCAAAATGTAAACCCTACTATTTTTGGGTCTAGATTCAATGTACCCAAAGTTCAAATTTGAATCTCTCTCAAACTCGACTACCAACTTTCCCACACTTTCCAAAAGTGTTTATTGAATGTATTTTAAACTAATATAACATCAAAAAGTTTATCTCTAAGTCTAAAATGAGTTTTGGCCTCTTATTGACAATTTACCAAAATGTGTCTAAACTAGACTAAACTAGTTGAAATCTCTCACACTCCCTCTTCAACTAGTTTTGGCATAGTTTTGACAATAGAACTTTGATCCAACTTTAGAATGATCTCCGTCCTAAGTATAGATCTTCTTTCTAAGGTTCTAAAGTATCTTTCATAATTGATATAGAGAATAGTGTCGAAATTGGATGCTTCACTATTTCTTACATCAATTTTACACATCAAGATATAACTAGAACATGAAGAACCAAATAGAATGTGAATGAAATGATTCCTCCATGTTTCAAACTTTGAACTCTCTGGAAAATTACAGCAACCAAACAATAAATGTGAGTGATGACCATTTGCTTACTCGTCTCCTCCAACTTTGTCCTTTCTTGATATGTCTCCACCATAAAACTCCATGAATGAGCCTCCATCTCCATCTTGCCACAAGAAACCATCAAACCTTGGAAATCCATGAGTAGGTGAGTACATTAATGATGCAAATCCAGCACCACATGACTCCATAAACCAAGTAGGTTGCACTAGTCCATCTTCAAGATCTACTTGACACAAGAAAATGACCATGAACTCACCAAAAATTGACAATCTCCAAGTATTGGCACCAAGTAGCTCAACACTTGAGAACTTGATCATGGATGAGTGACATAATGAGCCTCCATTAGCCTCATTTCCATCAGCAAAACCAGCCAAGAATGCTAGTACAACTCCAACAATAAGATATTGCATGACAATGTAGCTAGTTTGTCCATAGCTTGAAAATTTGCACACATCCACATGAAATAGCTCAAACATGAGATAAATCAAGTAAAGTAAACTTGAACAAAACTTCCTTGCTACTCCTTTGACCTTACTTGAGTCTTAAATAAGCTGCAAAAACAGATCCATAACATCTTTGCCAAATAACCTTCCTTTGATGCTCTTGACTAGCTCCAAATTGCCACCTTTCCTTTTGTGTTGTTGAAGCCCTTTGAGACCAACCTCTTGATCATCAAAGTCATTGAACAAACTTTGTTTTCCAGATCCATTACTTGGTTTTTTAATTATGAAAAACATGAGAACTAATATCCACTTGCATAGCATCATCTACACAAGAAAATTCTTCAAAACATGTGAATAAAGCAAAGTGCGTCGCTTCCACTTGCTTACCTTTCTCTTGATCATCAAAGATATCAAAGATATGAATATCTTCAGACCTGAACCTCTGAAAATACTCCCTCTCAAACATATGATCTAGATCCAACAAGATCTCATCAATGCTTGATCTCGAATTTCCACAAAGGTTAGTGAAAACAATGTCACCAATGTCACCATCATAAATCAAAAGATAGATTCCAAACTTTCCATCCAGCATGAAGTAGAGTAGGTGAAGATGAGTATCAAACCTAATAAATCCAGCCCTCTTGAGTCCATAACAAATCTCAATAAGCTCACCAATGAGATCTTCCTTGCCTTGAAGAAATTGCCTCTCAATTTGCTCCATGTAGTCTTCTCCAACCAACCTTTTGACATGTTGATCATGAGTGATCAATTCATAATCATAGAATCCTTTGAGTTGATGAAGAGATGTGAGATCCATGCCTTGGATCTTCCCAAGAACCAATCTTCCATTGCTCTTCCCTTCATAAGACTCCCTCTTAATAATTGCATCATAAGAAGAAGAAACCTCAAAAACATTAGAAGCCATGAAAAAAATGATTAGTACCTTCAACATAAGGATGATTGAAGTACTCTCTTTTTTCAAACAAGAACTTCTACTCAATGTTTTAGGTAATGACTCATATGATAGTGATTCTTCCTCACTATCATTCACAATGACATCATTCAAAGTAGATCCTACTTTGAACTCTTCACATACTTCTCTTCTTCTTGACTTGTGACTATCTCCCTCACTAAGTCTCTTGATAGAACCATTTGATGTACTCTCTTTATGAAGACATGTGACTCCACTTGCTGGAAAAATGACTTTCTTGGACTCATCACAAAAGAATGTAGAAGAACCACCTCCTTCATGCATGCACCTAGCAACATCCTTTTCCATATGATCAAAGAAATCATTAACAACAATCTTTTCCAAGGAAGAACCTTCACCTCCATTGATGAAGTTAGCTATTTCCTTACCTTTTGCATGCTTGCACTTGCCATGAAGAACCATTGAAACACCATCATTATCCTCAAGACTAGCCAAGTTAGCACAAAGATGAACATCTCCAAGAAGCATATTAGATCTTGACCTAGATTTAGCATGAAGCTTGTTAGACTTTGCATAAGATCCACCAATCTTATTGATGCTAAAAGGTAACTTTGGAAAGTTGAGACCAATCTCCTTTTCCATTCCATCCTTTTTGTTAGCCATAACAAAAGCATCAAGCTTGAAAAGTCTACCTTGTCTATTGCCCCTAGCAACCAAGATTTCTTCCTTTGTAATGAAACAAGCATCACCACCAAACTTTACCATGTATCCTTTCTCTATCATTTGACCAACACTTATCAAATTCTTTGAAAGAACACCATCAAGTCTTGCTTTCCTATTAGTAGAGAGACAAATAGGAATTGAACCAATACCTTCAATCACACACTCACCACCATTGGCCATGTGAATTGCTTTCTTGGCTCCATCATAAGTGACCAAAGAAGTAAAGAACTCCTTGTGACTAGTCATGTGTGAGCTAGCTCCACTATCAATCCACCATGAATCTTTGTCACCTTCACTTGATATTGGACTTGAAGAACACATAAAAAGAGAATCACCACCACCTAGATCCTCATCATTAGTAATAAAGTTGATTTGCTTGCTACCTTCATCTCTTTGCTTCTTCAAACATTCATTTGCAAAATGCCTTTTGATTCCACAATAAAAGCATTTCAACTTAGACTTATCTTTCTTTTTGCCCAAAGAAGAAGTCTCACCTTGATCTTGCCCTTTAGACCACTTGCCTTTGCCTTTGCCCTTGAACTTGCCTTTGATGAACATAGCATCCTCTTCATAATGAGATGTTGATGTAGATCCACCTCCTTTTGATTGAAGCCTATACTCCTCATTCACCAAGATCTCTTGCAAATCCACAATACTTGGCAAAGTCTTTTGAATAGCAAAACTTTGAACAAGATTAGCATGATCATCCAACAAGCCATTAAGTATAACTTGAACAAGCTCTACCTCCTCAATGCTTTCATCAATACATGCTAACTCATCATTGAATGCTTTAACCCTCAAAACAAAAGCATGAGTACTCTCTTCCTTCTTTTGCAAACTTCGAAAGATTTTCCTCCTAAGAGTAAGCACTCTTGATGTAGACTTGGATTCATAAAGCTTCTTCAAAGCTTCCCAAGCCTCCAAAGATGATGTGCACTTACCAACTTCCTTGAGAAGTTCATTGGTGACATTCATCTTAATCATGTGTAGAGCTTTCTTTGCTCTTTTGTCATACCTCATTTGATCTTGAGGTGCTTGAGGCCTCTCCTCCACACCTGCAACAATCTCCATCAACTCATTCATCTCCAATAAGGACTCCATCCTCACCTTCCAAGTAGAATAGTTGATTGAGGGAAGCCTATCATTGCTCTCCAACATAAATCCACCACTTGTAGCCATGTTGAAGTGACCTGATCTTCTATTTCAACCTGTTCCAATGCACAAAGCACTCTCTTGAATGTCAAAAAATGAACTCAAGAAGAAATCACAAAGATATGGAACCTCTCAAATCTCTTCCAGCACTTCTAACTAGAAAATCAACACATAGAATAGTGAAATCCTGATCCAATCAAAATTAGGGTTTTGACAAAATCACAAAAAATTGAATATCTCAAATTCTACATACAATTTCTAGAAACTTGGTATATCTTCTTGTAGACTCCAATGAGACCTTCCTAATGAACCAAAAATCATCTAATTCTAGTAAGCCAAGTGTGAAATCGGAATTGATCAAGTATATAACCCTATATTGAGTTTTGACCTACAAAAGATCAATTCTACACATGCAAAAATGCTGATTTTTGAGTAGAGATCAATCTAGCATGCTCTAGCATTGGTAACTCCTCCAAAATCCTTGCTAAAGATGGCTGATGCTTTCATAACGTGAAACACAATAGCTCTGATACCATGTGAAGGATTTCAGATCATTCAAGATCCAATCCAAGTCCCAAATCTTTGGTTACAATAAGGAGCAAACCAACAATCCTGCCAATGTAAAAAAATCAGCATCTACATACAAAATGAGATGCAAACTCTAAGAGATATTGATCAAACATGAACCAAAACATAAAATATGTTTGCTGTCCGTACAATTACAGTACCCTACTGTATTTCACATGTGTGGAACCGAAAATAGCAATAAATGATCATTCTACACACAAGATTGCAAGATAACACCAAGATAGTGCACCAATGAGTAGTAGAACCCAAAGAGAACCATGTATGATGATGAAATGAGAGATAGAAGAGAGAAGATGTGTCTCTCCACGAGTTACATCCTTTTATAGAGTTTCCAAATCCTATTTGGCCACTTGGCTTTCCCTCCAAAATGTAAACCCTACTATTTTTGGGTCTAGATTCAATGTACCCAAAGTTCAAATTTGAATCTCTCTCAAACTCGACTACCAACTTTCCCACACTTTCCAAAAGTGTTTATTGAATGTATTTTAAACTAATATAACTTCAAAAAGTTTATCTCTAAGTCTAAAATGAGTTTTGGCCTCTTATTGACAATTTACCAAAATGTGACTAAACTAGACTAAACTAGTTGAAATCTCTCACACAAGCTGTGCAGCTCCCTTCCCAGTGGTTTGGTAAGAACGTCATCTGTAATCTTTTTCGTCTGGCAGTACTGAGCTAAAATTGTTTGATCCTCAATTGCATCTCGCACAAAATGATATTGTATATCAATGTGTTTAGCTCTTCGATGAGATCCACCATTCTTTGCAAAGAAAATGCAGCCTTGATTGTCACTTAGTATGCTCACACAAGGAATGTCAACTCCCCATTCATTAAACAGATTTTTCAGCCAGATGGATTCTTTGGCTGCTTTGCACAGGCTCATGTATTCAGCCTCGCTCGTGGAAAGAGCAACATTCTTTTGCTTGATACTGCTCCAACTTACTGCTCCTCCGCTCACGAGAAAGACATATCCACTTACTAATCTTCGATCGTCTACATCGCCTGGCCAATCTGCATCAGCGTAGCCCAGCAATTCATCTGTATTACAAGTATAAGTTAGTTCCCAATCACAAGTCCCCTTGAGATATCTGAGGATGTGTTTCGCAGTGACCCAGTGCAACCATCCGGGATCATTACAAAATTGGCTAACTTTGTTAACACTGTAGGCTATGTCTGGGCGAGTACACACAGCTGCATACATAAGGGATCCTACGAGGTTTTTAAATGGGATCCTATTCATTTTTCTACACTCAGCTTCAGTTTTGGGACTCATATTTGTTGTGTGTATTAATCCCTTTTCGCCTGGAGTGCTGGTTGGTAGAGCGTCAGTCATACTATATCCCTTAATCATGTCGCGTATATATCTTTTCTGGCTCAATCTAGTGGTTCCATTTTCAGAATTTCTTAGATTTCCATCCCTAGGCAATGGTACACCTCCCCCAGGTCCTTAACTGCGAATTCTATGGCAAGCGCATTCTTGATCTGAGATATTTTCTCCTGGCTATTTCCGGTGATAAGGATGTCATCTACATATATGACAAGAATCACAAGGACATCTCGCTCATTGAGTACATGCTATCAGCATAACACCTTCGAAGGCCCATTCGTTGCATTTTGTTGTCAAACTTTTTGTTCCACTCTCTACATCCTTGCTTCACTCCATACATAGCCTTCTAAAGTTGGCAGACGAGCCCTGACCCATCATCAAAATATGGCGGTTGAGCCATGAATATTACTTCTTTCAGGTCCCCATTCAGAAGACGGTTTTGACGTCTGCTTGCCATACAATCCATCTGCATTGTGTGGCTATGGCAAGTAATATGCGAATGCTGCTAATTCGAACAACTGGCGCATATGTTTTTGTAAAATCGAGCCCTTCGATTTGGCTACATCCCTTGGCCACCAACTACGCTTTAAATCTTTCCATACTTCCATCTGGTCGGACCTTTAGCTTGTAGACCCACTTGCAGCCAATTGCAGTTCTTCCAACTGGTTGTGGAACTAGTTCCCATACTGTGTTTTCATTCATAGATTGAATCTCTTCCTCCATGGCACGTTTCCATTCAGGCCATAAATGAGATTCCCTTGCTTCCTTCAAATTTTGTGGATCCAGTACCACATCATCCTTTACAGTCTTTATGTAGGCTGCATCATCAAATCTAGATGGGGGTTTTCGACTTCTTCCTGATCTGCGTGGTTGAGTCAGTTCCTCATTTCTTTCTCTTCTTGCTCTCGCTCTATTAGGTCGCATATTCTTCGATTGGCTGAGCCTCAGCTGGGTTGTTGCCTGATCCAGATGCCCGTTCATTTTCACGATGCACTGAACCTAGAAATATCACGTGAGATCCACGTTGTTCCGCATCAGGTTGCGGATCAGAGTGATATTGCTCATGCTACCTAAATTCAATGTCTCTGGTGATCACCACTTTCTTTGTGGATGGGTTGTAGAATTTGTAGCCGACTTGGTTGGTTGGATATCCCACAAATAACCCTTTTATTGCCCGAGCATCCAGCTTCTTTCGCTTTGGTGATTGATCTACCATATAGCACAAGCACCCGAATACTCTCTGGTGACTGATATGCGGCTTCCTTCCAGTCCATAGCTCTCAAGGTGTCTTCCATTTGATTGTTCGACAAGGTGTTCGATTGTGTAGGTGAGCTGCACATGTGATGGCCTCTCCCCAAAATCCCTTTGGAAGATTCTTCTCCTGCAACATGCACCTTACCGCGTTCAGCAAGATTCGATTCATTTGCTCACTTACCCCATTTTGCTGAGGATTGTAGGGGCATGTAAATTCCCTTTTGACTCCCTCTTGCTTGCAATAGTCAGCAAATTGCTTACTCACATATTCTCCTCCATTGTCTGTCTTGAGTGCTCCTGTCGTGACTTTCAAGGCACTCTTGAATTGTGCCACATATTCCCTGAAGTGATTCAGGGCCTCTGATCTCTCTTTCATACATTTGACATGAGTGTATATTGAGTAGTCATCTGTAAATGTGATGAAGTATCAAGCTCCTCCCAAGGAATTCACTTCAATCGCCCACAAATATCATTGTGGACTAGGTCCAGCACTTTTGGTGCCATCTTGTTTGTCTGTTTGACATGCGGCTTCTTCGTCATCTTTCCTTTCAGACATATGTCACGGTCACGACATAGCTCCACTTTGTTGATGCTGCAGTCCTGAAGCACTCCTTGGTCTGACAGTCTTTTCAGCTTTGCATAAGATGTGTGCCAATCTTTGGTGCCAAAGCGTGCTATCATCTTCCTCCTCAACAATGTGAGCTTCTTCCTGTCTTTTGCTATCACTGGTTATGTTCATCTTAAACAGACTCCCCATGCCCTTTCTACTTTCTACTACTTGTCCGGCCAATAGAAATTCACAAGAGCCATCTTCAAATGCTACTCTGATCCCCGTGTTTGTTATCTGGCTCACGGATAGCAGATTTCTTGCGATCTCATGTGCGTACAGGACACTTTTGAGCACCCCTCGTCCTTTTGGCTGAAGCTAGATTGCGCCTTCTCCAATGCCAATAGCATCCACTCTAGAATTGTTCCCCATATAAATTGAAATGGGTGTTCTAAGCTTCTTCATCATGAAGAAGATGTTGGGGTCATAAGTCACATGGGACGTTGCCCCTGAGTCCAGGTACCATGCACTCTCCTTCTCCACATCCACGATCATGGCCTCCTTGTCACTTTCGCTGTCAACATAGTGAACTTGGTACCGCTCTTTTCTCGCCTTGGATGAGAATTTTGTGTGGGCCATGTAGGAGTATTCATCAACCATATTGTTGGCATATTCTCCCACCTCTGAGCTTGGCTCCTCCGAAGCTATAGATACAGATTCCTATAGTTGCATTTCTCTCAGTTTCGTCATTTTCCTACAGTCTCTTGCAAGATGATCTGGCTCATCGCATAAGAAACACCTCCTCTCTCGTTTTTTGAAATCTGAATTTGCCAGAAGTCTTGGTCTCTTTAGATGTGACCTTGCCCTTCATGGGAAAGGATCTCATAACCAGCGCATGCTCCCTACTGCTCTGGGGTCGAACCTTTGTCCTTCGATGCTCCGCTTCAAGCACCCTTTGAACATCTATTGCGAGGGTCAACTCATCCTCTTTGTCATCTACAAATTGACCTTTGATTGATGCAATCAGGGGCTCAAAGAAAGATGGTAGCCCTGCCAAGAACATACATGCGAGCTGCTTTTCTTCAATACAAAATCCCATAGTAGCTAATTTTCTAGCAGTCTGCCTAAATCGCTCAGCATATACATTGATCGCCTCCCCTTCTCCCAATTGCATGTGTGTCAACTCTCTTTGCAACAAGATGCGCGACCCCAGTCCACTGCCTTGATACAGGTTCTTGAGCTGCGTCCTACAATTGTGAACCCACAATGCTGCTAAACGACAAGCAAATCATTGTATAGGCTTGCATGGATCTTTCGTCAAAAGCTTGATGTTTCTCTGTTAGTGCTGTCGTGGCTTCACCAGTTGGTCTGGTCTCCATTCCAGCCGCGATCTGCCAGAGGCCTTGCTCTCGCAAGAGCAAGCACATTCTCTAGGACCAGTCACCGTAATTCTCTCCCTCCAGGCGCTCTACACTCCTAGGATCAAAGACGATCTGCCCGGTCTTCTTCGACATATGGATCCGCTCCTTGCACAATTTATTTACTTGCGATGATTAGTAGTGGGTAGTTACTTGTCTAATCAACAATGATCACGTTTAATGATTACTGATCGTGCGGAGAATGTGGGCCCATAACCTTTGAAGTTTCTCTTTGTAATCACACAATCAATAGCATAAATTGAAGAACACCTGAATTATCAGAAGTCATTCAACACACGATTCGCAGTAGTCACTTAGTACGTAATAGGATCATTGCATTATATTCACAATCAAAGATACAAAATAACACATAAGTAACACATAAGATCATATGCCAAAAACGCTTTAATCGCTAGTCGCTTGGTGTAGAAAAAAAGAGAAGAACAGTCAAAGATGCATATTCTATGTACTATCGTTAATTTATCTATGTGTCAGTATCCATGCCAAGATTCATATCAATATGGATTGTCCACGCCATCGATCTCATTCCTGGTAGTTCGTTGTGTCCGGTATCTTTCCTGACGGATTGTGTTTCTCATTCCTGGTAGCTCATTGTGCCCGATTATGATGATGAGGTGCAACACGATGAAGAAATGCACATGTTTGAATCTTACTTTAAAACAAATGAGAATGATGATATGCATGCATCTTCTAATGAAAACGGAGATCACGAACAATATGAGATGGATGAAGACGAGATTCTATTGCGCAAGGAGACAGACACTCCTCTATATCTTGGAGCATCCATTTCGAGACTAGCTACGTCAATTCTTATTCTAAACCTTCAAGCAACATACAAATGAAGTGATCGTAGCGTGACATCTTTATTTGGGTACTTAATGCATAACTATTATACTTTATAGCGTATTTATATTAAGTTAATTGATTGAATCCATTGATGGTATGAAACGGTTGTCTATTTTTCATAAATTATCCAATTGGAGGAATTTATTGATAAACCATCTATTGGATCCTATGCACACATTCAAAAACGTCGGTGAATCCTTATGGAACCACATCATTGGCATAAAAGACAACTCCACAACACGTAAAGATCTATAAGCGGCCGATGTGAAAAGACCCTATTGGATTCAATACACCGAAGGTGGAGATGAGATTTTTACCTAGCGTGTCGTGGATTCTTACAAAAGAGCAACCCTCATATGTTAAACATGTCATAAAACAAATGAGAACTCCAACAAGCTACGCACATTCTTTATGCAAATCATTTACCAAAGATGGTAAATTAAGTGGATTGAAATCGCATGATTGGCATAAGATGTTGCAATTCATACTTCCACTTTCTATTCAAGGTCTCTTCAACAATGACATATGAAATACGCTTTACAATTTGTCATCGATGATTAGGTCTGTATATTTTTTTAAGCACTTGTATAAATATGTGTTATTTCAATATTTTTATGTGTTAAACAACCTAATGTACTATCAATCTTGCATGTGGATTTTTTCAAAAGAAATAAAAAATAGTGAATTGGATTCCATGAAAATCCAAATGATCAAAATGGTATGTTTGTTGGAAAGAGATTTTTCAACTTCCTTTCTGTATATACAAGTTCATCTTCTAGTGCATTTGGTCAAAGAAGTATCAATTGCAGGACCTGTGCACACGAGATGGATGTTCTACCTTGAGCACTTTGTGAAAGTTTTGAAGGGCTTTGTGACACAAAAGACAAGGCCAAAATGTAGCATTGCAGAAAGTTGGCTTGTTCAAGAATCTTTGTTTTATATCACCGAAATAATTTCACAATTGCATCCTACAAGTCCAAAAATGTGGTGTGAAGAAGAAGATGAATGTGTTAAGGGTGAAGTACCACAAGGAAATGGTGTGCAAAAGAGACTTTCACCTCAATTAAAAGAGAAAATTGACACATTCCTATTATATAATAATGGACAAATGGAAAAGTGGATTTCAAGGTATGAAGAAGCCAAAAAGGAAATAAACATAACATTGAAACGAAGAAAAAATATCAATCGATGAAGAAGGAGGGCGTTGGAGAACGACGAACCTTTGGAGCCTTTACCTTCAAAATGCTCTCGTGAATGGGTTTTTTATACGATGCTAAAAGCATACGAAAACAAAGAAGAAGTGACTGAATTAGAATGAGAATTTATTCATGGATGTGGATGGAAGGTTAGTGTAATATTATTTTTGTGAAGTCTACTCAATATATGAATAGTATTTCTAATTACGCACTTTTCTTTTTTTGTATTTTAGTATACATCATACACTGCCATGTGGACATATGGACACCAATACCGTGTTGAGAGAGTTGACAAGGACCACTCATCCAAACTCCAAATGATGTCAAAATGATGGGAGAAGAAGGTACAAATGGAAATGATGAGATTCTTACGGGATGAATTAAGCCCGTGCCATACGTCCTAGGTCTAGTTCGGCCCTGATGAGGACATCAACTTTTTCAAATGAGGGGAGGATGTTGTAAAGCTGACTCAGGTGCACCCAGCGTGCCCTGTAAGACTCTAAGAGGTGACGCTCCCTAAGGTCCCAGAGCAAGTTAGAACGTCAAGGACTAAGACTCCGACCTGTGGTGAGCCAGTCAAGTAGTCACAAGTCATGAGCAAGCTCTGGAGCTCGAGTCATGGCGTAGTCAGGAAGCAAGTTGATTCTGCCGCCGAGACGTCTCCCAAGACCCATGTCCGGGAGCCAGACTGATTCTGCCAGGCTTGCCAGGCTTAATCAGCAAAATAAAAACTAAGTCCTAAAAAGTGTGCTTTACCAGAAAGCACTATGTTTCAGAACAGAGGGGGTGCGCACAGCAAAACTATAGGGGGACTCCGGTAGACAGAAACTTGGGCAGCTCAACCAGCGCCAGGAATCCAGTCGCCAGGTCTCAGCTCACTCTACCAGCACGAGCCAGGCACAATGCCCAGCATGTGTTAGTGGCCCCGAGACCGGTCAGTCTATGTATGAATGTAACCTCTTCCGAATCTAATAAAGTTGATCCTTGGGGATGATTACCATTTCGGTTTTGCCTCTGGGATTGGTCCAAGTGTAAGGACCCTTACTACAACCTTTTTGCGTCACCGGCGCCTAAGGGTCCCTGTCATCGACATGGGGCTTGCCGCTATGCCAATTGGTCAGTTTGGCGACCACTGGCTTGTGTTTGCCTTTGGTTATCTTTTGGGGATGGATTCTGAGTTGGCTTTCGGGTTGGTTGGGATTCCAGTTTTCTTAAGTCTGAATGGTTAATTAAGCTTGTTAAGTTTCTGAGTTGGCTTTTACGTAAGTGCATGATGGATGAATGTTAGAATAAAGCGTGTGTTGGGGAAACCGCTCAAGTTCCAGCGCCCTTTGAGGCGCCGGCGCAACAATTTTCTAGCAGATTGATTTGGAGGTTTTGAGAGCTTACCAATGCAGTAGCTCAGTAGCTCGATAAGAAGCATTGTCTTGAGGCAATACAAGTATCTTGAAAATGATATCATCCACTTTTTGGACATAGAAGTAATCCATGGCTTGACGTTTGTGAGATCGACGCATCTCATGGATAGCCTACACAAGCATGCACGGAATGAAGATCTGGAAAATCTCCTTGATGGGAGAGACGATGGAGTTCATGTGCTCTCCCATGGTGAGCACATGAACTCTTGGCGTCCCTCTCCCACGCCAGGCTTTACAAAGAATGGTATGGCAATCGGTGCCCACTTCCTGTAATCAGCTCAACTGATTACCATAGTCATCCACATCTCCACATCTCTCTCTCTCTCTCTCTCTCTCTCTCTCTCTCTCTCTCTCTCTCTCACTCACTCACTCACTCAGGGAGAGCGAGGGAAATTGTAGCGTTGGAAAATTTGCCTGCGAACACTGCTCAGAGCCTTCTTGTGGGTGCTAATTACTGCCTGAGGGAGTAGCGCTAACAGTCTGTCAACCAGTTCCAGTTCATAGCGTGAAGAAGTCAATTTGCAGCCAGGAGAGCGAAGGAGTAGCACTAATGTTCTATGAATTTGCAGCCGGGAGAGCGAGGGAGTAGCGCTAATGTTCAGAGTGTGAAGTGAAAAAGCCAATCTGCATCCAGGAGAGCGAAGGAATAGCGCTAATGTGCTGTCACTTTGCAACTAGGAGAGCGAGGGAGTAGCTCTAACGTTCATAGCATGAAAAGTCTGATAGTAAGGGAGGACGAGATGGCAGCAAGCAAATTTCTGATATGGTTCATGGAGCAGCAACCATTTAGTGGATGCAATTAGACTCCTTTCAAAGTAGAAATCTTCCTGATTTTCTCCATAATTCCTGTAAGTTTTTAATACATAGTTGAAACTTTATTCAGTGAACTTTGTCTCTAAAATTGTAATAATTTGTACATCAATCATGAGTCTAGTCTCTACTTTGTGTTGTATTTCTATAGGAAAGTCATAATTCAGAAGCTCTGTCAAGTCTGCAAGGTCTGAACATGTATCTCACTTTTAATCTGTTTGGGGAGCATTTCCATCTTGACCCCAATGCTGTCTTATTGGGAATTGTTATCTATGATATCTTGCACGTTCCACTTTTATGGTCACTGAGACTATTTCAAGCACTTACTGGTGAAGTGACTGCTCTGTGACTAGTATCAGTGTCAGATTTCACTCTAGCTTTGTCCGACTGGTATCAGAGCCTTCGTAATGCTTTAGAAAAAAATAGGTTCCTAAATAGTTGCTTGGTTTTTAGGAAGAAATGAGCAGAGTTTGGGAGGAATTTAGAATCGAAAGCAACCGAAAGACTGGAATAGAATAAAGAAAACAAGAGCTTTTGCATCTATAAAATGGGGCATAGATCTAAAGAGCGTTTTCCATAAATTCGTTCTGGTGCTCGTACATTGTCAGTAACAAAAAGGTGCTTATATCTAAGAGTTGATCTCAAACAAGGTAGTTTTTAGAAAATAGCATTTTTAGGTTTGGCATGTAGCTATGAGCTTTTAGTATTTCATAGAATCCTGCCCCCAAAAGACTTTATGGATTAGATAATTGGTTTTGTTGGCCCATGGTTAGGATACAATGTCATCATCTTGTCTTGCTCCCACAAAAGGAGATGATAATCCATTATATCCTTAACATGGGTCAACGTCAAACACCCATTATCTATAGACAATGTGTGTCATGGAAATCTTAAAAAAGGAAAAGGAAATAATTTTCAATCTTTTGTTGTTCCATCCATGAGTGCTAAGTATTTTCAGGATTCCAAAATCCATGATAGCTTCGTATTTTGAAGGCTGAAAATTACACCCAGTCAAATTTGTACAAAATAATGAGGTCCCACTTTTATGACCTAAGCGATGGTAATCTCCAAACTCAGTATAAAATGACGATTCATGTAAGATTCGAGTAGACACACATTATGTGTTTGAGGAGCCTTGCCTTGGCACTAATAGTGCACATCTTACTGTAAGGCTACAACAATCCATGAAGTGCACCTATGCCATGAATTTATCTTGCCTCAAAGTCTCATAAAAAGTTGTTTAACTCATTCTTTTAAGCTAGTGGACGGGCCTAATGCACTTTATGTCACAAAGTTTGAAGACTTTGATGGAATATTATCCTATCCACATTGAAACCAATGGGCTTTGTGTGGGCATATGCACTTCATGTCACAAAGTTCAAGGATTTTTATGGGCATAGTATCCTATATCTACTATGAAGCCCATGGCTTTTGTTGTGCTATAAACACTACATACACAGTTGTCCATACATTTTTCATCTCAATATAACAAACTTCATAAGTAGTTGTAAGCAAGAAATATCAATGCAGCCCATTAGAGTTGGTCAAAGAGAGCCAAGTGTCCTTATGCCTTTCAAAACATCCAACAATAAATTGTCTCTCTTCTTCAACTAGATATAAGCACTTCAAAAAGATCTTTAGAATTTGTCAATGATGAAACACATGACAAGAAGTTTAATTTGATAAAACAGAGATATCTCAAAAGTGATGTTAGATAAGACCGACTTTACCTTGAGAATCCATCTGGAACTTTAGTCTGTCGACATTAAGAGAGATACTGTGCTGTGGAAATCCATTCTCTGATACCGAAACAAATCATTTTGAACTGAATAATTTGATATCGCGAAAGATATTAAGTATTAGAGCTTGCGCTATGATATAGTAATAAAATTAGGCCCTAAAGAATCAACAATAACAACGTAAAATTATGATAACAATGTAAAAATATGAACAATTATTTATACTATGAAATTAGGTTGTCAAATGCGTCATCTAGTTGGTTGTGATGTGTTGGCGCATCCATCCAATTAGGACTTCTCAGAAATTACTTGCTGATTAATGCAAGTCGGTGGCTTCGGTCGTAAACAGTCTGTCTACAGATTTGAACGTAAATTGTAACTTTGTAGAAATTAACGTAAACTGTAATGCGAAAAATGTGAAGGTCTTCGCCAATGTTATTTCCTTAACATTTGAGGCATCTGGCCTTTTGCAAAAATGTCGAAGTGACAGAAAATGCTGAAAGACAAAAATCCCGAAAGTGCCGACATTGTGAGCTGTTTTTGAGTAATTATGCAGACTGTGTAAAATCATGAAGGCTGCAGGTCTGGATAAGAATTGGACTAAGATTAGAAGGTCGATTAGTTGATTAGTAGGAGAATAATCCGACATCCCTTTGGTCTTACCAATGCTCCTGCCACATTCAATCGAATGATGGAACAAATTTTTTGACCTTATCGACGATTTGTGGAAACATTCTTTGATGATATCCTAAGTGAATTCTTCCTAGAAGAGGTACATTGCTTAGGACATATGATTTCGAAAGAAGGAATCCAAATGGACCCTTCCAAGCTCAAAGCTCTAAAAGATTGGACAAAACCTAGAAACATTTATGAAATTTGATCCTTTCTAGGCTTATGTTCTTACTATAGGAAATTTATTCGATATTTTGCTCATATAGCTTCACCTCTTCATGAACTCAATAAAAAGAGAGTGAAATTCCATTGGAACAAGAATGAACAAAATTCTCTGATTTCTTTAAGCACTCCCTTATCATAGGACCCGTCATGACCACAATAACATATCGCGCAGATTTCGACATGGGAAATTTCATAATCTGTCACAATCCGACACATTGAAATACGACGTCCCAGTAAAAAATCCAAAAATCAGAGTTCGGCGGTCGAGAAATATGGGCGGCAAACAATTTTTGAAAGGCACATCGAAATCCGACATGTCAGACTCCGACATTCAAACGTGGATATCACCTGGCATGGCTTTTTAAAAAAAAAATACGTGTGATCCGACGTGGACATCAGAATTCGACGTCCACATTGGCAATCCGAAAGCTTGTCCACGACATCTGGTACCTGTCGTCCGGGCCTGAATGGGCATGGATGTCGGATTGCGATGTGTTTTGAAGTCGTCATATTCCGACGTTTGTTTCATTTTTTGTATTTGCGCGATCCAGCGCCTTCTCTCTCACTCTTATTTTTTGCATGTTGACACATCTCTGGAGCGATTGAGGGTGCTTGAAGATCAGTGCTTGAAGATCAGTGCTTGAGGTTGGTGCTTGTTTGTTTAGCTTTTTGTTTGTTTGTTTGAGGTTGGTGTCTGCTTGTTTGTTTTGAGAAGAGATAGAGAGTGTGAAAGATAGAAAGAGATAGAGAGTGTGTGTGTGTATTATATGTGTATGTGTTTTTAAATTTTGCATTGATTTAAAATGGTTTTGAATATTGTTAGTATGAATATGGTTTTGAATGGTCTTGTAATAGATTATTAGTATTATTTAGGATAGTTTGGTAATAATATATTATTAGATTTGTAATTTGTTAGAGAGAAAGAGAGAGAAGAGGTGGAGTGTATATGTATGCTTGAAGATATTGAAAGATTTTGGAGCGTTTTGTTCTTTTTTTGAAAAATAAAGTTATTTAGTACTAAGAATGATACAGGAGTGATAGATAAATAAATAGTGTTTGATAGAAAATTATAAACACCGTTTATAATAGATTGTTAGAATTATTTAAGATAGTGTATGTGTGTGTTTGAGAGGATGTGTATGTGTTTTGAATTTTGCATTGATCTATAATTTAGTTTATTTGACAAATAGATATAGATAGTGTTGGGTAGTAATAGATTGTTAAAATTATAATGTGTGAGAGAGAGGAAAAAAAAAAAAGAGAAAGAGAAGATGTGTGTGTGTGTGTTTAACATCCTGCATTGATTTAGAATTTAAGATTATAGATTGTTAGATTTATATTTATTTAGGACTAAGAATGGTAGATGAAAGAAAGAGAGAGAGAGAGTGAGTGTTTTCTTGGGAACATGTTTAGTAGTTGACATTGTTTTAAGATTTAAGTAAGAGAGAGAGAGAGAGAGAGAGAGAGAGTAGTAGATGAATAGATTGTGTGTGTGTGTGTATTTGTGTTTAACATTTTGCATTTCATTTAAAATTTAAGATGAGAGAGAGAGGGGTGGGAGGGAGGAAGTGTGTGTGTGTTGTGTTTTGCATTTTGAATTTAAGATGAGAGAGAGAGAGAGAGAGAGAGAGAGAGAGAATGTGTGTGTGTGTTTTGTATTATGCATTAGTTTAGGGTATTTAAGAGTGATATATAAATAAATAGTGTTTGATAGAAAATTTATATTAGATTTATAATGAGTGTGTGTGTGTGTGTGTGTGTGTGTGAGAGAGAGAGAGAGAGAGAGAGAGAGAGAGAGAGAGAGAGACAAAGACAGAGAGAGAGAGAGAAAGAGAGAGAGAGAGTGAGAGAGAGAGAGAGAGAGAGAAAGTGTGTATGTGTGTGAGTGTGTGTTTTGATTAAGATTTAGAGTAGTAGATGACTAGATAGTGTTTGATGGTAATTGTATGTTTGAATTTGCTTATAATAATGGTTCAATTGTGTAATACAGTGTTATTTTTTAATTGCTTGTGCATGTGACAAAAACATTCAAAAAAGAGAGAGCAAGCGTTTAAAGAGCGAGCAATTGCACGTTTGCATTTAAGCTTCGAGTGAGTTTACCGGTGAGTTTGTGTTGTTTCAATATGTTTTATTATTGGAATATGTTATCTAACATAGTAAAAAATCCTACATGTAACATGTCTACATTTATGAAAAGGAGGTCCCCGACGTCTATCCAACGTCTGTCTGACACGTGTTGATGTCAGATTCCGACGTCCCAAATTAGGTAAAATAAAAAATAAAAATGTTGTTCTTGGAGTTGGGTTCTTGGAAAAGCGATGTTCATGAATTGTTTTTGAAACAATATTTTTGAGTTGCATTCAACATTTGGATCAAACAACAAGCTAAGCATGAGGTACTTTTCATTCTATATTTTATTGCATTACTTCATGTCCATTATGAATGACAATACTTTATTGCATTGATTCATGCACATCATAAATTTCATTTAGATTTTTATATATGATATTGATATTCGATATTGCAATTTAAAAAAAAAAAACATTGCACATATAAAAGCAATGGCAATATAGCACGATCATTTGCAATAAGAATATATTCATAATATCAATCAATGTATTACAAAATTGGTGTTTTAATGTCGCATGAGTCTTTCTAGATCTAACATTAACTAAAATTTATAAACCTAATCTACTCGTCGTCGTCATGACGTCCAGTCTGCATGACACAAGCAAACAAACTACATTAATATTTAATGCTTGATCGTATTAAATTAAATAAAATTGATGCTGGAATACAAACCACATCAGTATGAATACAAAAACTAGTATTTACATTTGGAGGATGACCCTCGCTCTTTAGTTTGTTGACTAATGCGTCGTATGCTTCCTTGAAGGCAAATTCGTATTCATCCTTAGTTGGCAGACGTCTATAGTCCGCCAACCATTCATGCATTCAATTTAAGTTAAAATTAATTTAGGGCTACGTTGGAGTAGCTAGTCATAATGCATATTAAAAAATAAAAGCATATGAAATCAAAGATAAACTATAAGAGTAGTGTAAGTTCACTTACCATGCTTCCTGGCAATCCCGCCTTTCCGGTCGAGCCCAACCTAGGATTGCCTATCCCATGCATCCTAGCAACCACATCATCTTTCTGGATCTTGTATTAATCTGGTATTCGTTCATCTGTTTTTACACGGTTCCAATCATTTCTTGAACACCAGGAGGGCTTGGATTGCCCGTCCCTATAAGCTCGTCGTGCCATATCACGATGATACCTAATCCATAAGCTCATATGCTTATGAATTTCCTTCTCCTCGAATTCCTCTTCTTGTTGAAATTCGTCATGAAAGGTACCAATAACCTGTCGTTTATCGGCGGCAGGTTTTTTGAACCATTTACTAAACAATCTATCACCAAAATGGCATTGGCATAAAGAATAGAGCTGGTCCAAAACCACCCTAAGCCGTTGGCTGCTTGAATAAGATTTTGCTATCCGGAATCTATGAGTTTGTCAACACCTGTTCCCTTTTCTATTGGGGATTATATTACCTTGAGGATCCACGTCATAATAAGGATTTGTGGATGACTCTTCGGTGGGGGCGGGAGCCGCGGCCGCTTGTGAGGGACCACCCTCATCTAGGCTAAGCATACTTTGTAGTTTTGCTTTTTGCTCAGGAGTTAATGATTCATATAAATTTTTAACATAGTTTCCCGAGCTTTCACCACTGACCCCGACATGATTACTACATTCATAAACATACAATACATTACAATAAAACCTAATATATTGAAATGAAGTAGAAAAGAAAATCAACTACAGAACTTGAATGCATATTGGAGTGGGACTTTCATACTTGTGATAACAAACGAAGAGAGATATGCATTTAGAGCCTGCACCAAGATGCAAAAGAATCATATAAGCGACAACGTATAAGAATAGTACTATCTAAAAATTAGAACATCAGAATCATACAATAATTCTATGTTATTTGTGTTTTGTACTTGTGCATACATGCAGTTTATCACAACGAGATGAATTACATTCAGATCAGTCTAGCGATGACGACACTACTCAAGTTAATAGGGTAAGTAATAAACATGCATATTTTCTTGTTCATAAAGACTTTGTTATTATAAGTTAAACTATTGTGCTAAAGTGACATGTACTTGATATTTGTTTTTCATAGAAAAATTATTTTCAAAATAAAATATGGTGCACATGCCTCAAGTGTGATGGACAAAAGATGCGTGAAAGACGCATTGTTGAAAATCATTTGTGGAAGTTTGAACAAAAAGAGAAAGGTCAACCATCGAATTTGGAAGACATTGAGGTTTGTTAACTTTATATGATTGTCTTTTATTATAATCTTCATCAATCTATATATGTCACTTATGGAATTTGTTTCATGTGTGTAGCCAATATATCGAATGCCATTTCATGGAGTTAATCCATCCATGTTTAGTTACAATCAACATCAAATTTTGATAGACATGAGAAAACAAAGAATGAAACAAATTGAAGAGGCAAATACAATTGGAAAAAAGAGTAATCAGCTTGATTCTAATGATTATGATGATGAGGTGCAACAGGATGAAGCAATGCACAACATGTTTGAATCCTACTTTAAAACAAATGAGAATGATGATATGCATGCGTCTTCTAATGAAAACAGAGATCACGAACAATTTGAGATGGATGAAGACGAGATTATAGTACGCAAGGAGGCAAACACTCCTCTATATCTTGGAGCATCCATTTCGAGACTAGCTACGTCAGTTCTTATTCTAAACCTTCAAGCAACATACACATGGAGTGATCGTAGCGTGACATCTTTATTTGGGTACTTAATGCATAACTATTATACTTTATAGTGTATTTATATTAAGTTAATTGATTGAATCCATTGATGGTATGAAACGGTTGTCCATTTTTCATAGATTACCCTATTGGAGGAATTTATTGATAAACCATCTATTGGATCCTATGCACACATTCAAAAACGTCGGTGAATCCTTATGGAACCATATCATTGGCATAAAAGACAACTCCACAACACGTAAAAATCTATAAGTGGCCGATGTGAAAAGACCCTATTGGATTCAATACACCGAAGGTGGAGATGAGATTCTACCTAACGTGTCGTGGATTCTTACAAAAGAGCAACCCTCATATGTTAAACATGTCATAAAACAAATGAGAACTCCAACAAGCTACGCACATTCTTTATGCAAATCATTTACCAAAGACGGTAAATTAAGTGGATTGAAATCGCATGATTGGCATAAGATGTTGCAATTCATACTTCCACTTTCTATTCAAGGTCTCTTCAACGATGACATACAAAATACGCTTTACAATTTGTCATCGATGATTAGGTTTGTATATTTTCTTAAGCACTTGTATAAATATGTGTTATTTCAATATTTTTATGTGTTAAACAACCTAATGTACTATCAATCTCGTAGGTGGATTTTCTCAAAAGAAATAAAAAATAGTGAATTGGATTCCATGTATCTTATCTTGTACTAATAGATCCGTAATGTTAGATTTTATACTGGAGATTACTTTGCATTTTTTCATTTAAGAAAACAATTTTTCTTGATGATTTTGCTTGATGGTGGGCAAAAATCCTTTGCTGGAGAATTTTCAAGAGATCATGCACTAGGGATTATTCGAAGTTCTTCAAGAATAATGAGATAAGTGTTCATTTAAAGTTTCATCAAGATGGTGATACAATGATTATGGCAATCAAGGCACTTTCTCATTTCCTTGGAGGACATAATTTTAATAGGGCGCATAAAATAATTTTTGTTAAGAAAAATGTTGCACTTAAGATTTTAGGATATGGTCCAGTGAATTCCATGCTCAGATAATCTCATTTTGCATTGTATGCAGTCTATGTTGATCTGAGTAAGCATGAAAACTAAGAGCTTTTGGATTCCTATGAGAGAAGGAAATTGTTGTATGATTCTAAATTGCAACTTCTATTAGAGAAAGTGTCAAAGCAAAGTAGATATTGGATAACCGAACTTTGTAAAATTTTCATATAATATACAAAATCTCTCTGTGTGTCTATTGCCTATTGGCTTGTATAAATTTGCATGCTTTTTGAATTTTTTTTATAATCCGTCGATTTTGTATTATGACGAATTTGGATTCTTCTATGGAACCATTGGAAAAGTTGCAATAATAACTGTTCTTTATGCTAGTCCCACCATGTTCTGTACTTTTATGAAATGCCGCTCTTGCTTGCCAATGAGATTTTTCCATTCCTTGCGATGACTATATGCTAAGGCTTTCACAATTTCTTGCAAAGAATGTCGAATGATGTCGTAATATGTGCTGCATGTCATAAAAACAAAATACAAATTATTACCAAAAGTATCTAAATTAATTGCACATGTTTGTCTACACTAGTGCAGCATCAAAATCTTACCATATAATGAGTTATATGATCTAAACCCCATGCACTTCAAACTGCATCCACAAATTTACTAGGTGTTTTCTATATTATTTGTACATCAGTGTTTGAAAATTTATCTTTTCTCAAGTATTCCACCACGTTGTGTAATTTTCTCCAAACTTTTACTTTGTGTACACGAGTAGGACCTTCTTCTTCGAAATCTTGAGTTGCAGCTATTATCTCTTTCCAAACTGAGTATTGAATCTTGGATTCTTTGCCAGAATAATTTGATAAAAATCTACGAGCTTTGGATCCTCCAATGCTCGACTTGCATGGAATATTTCTTGTTATACCTGATAGCTTGTCGTCTTTTTTTATTTTAACGTGGCCTTTATGTAAGCCTGCTTTAGACAACACATCCTCTAATATGGAAATAGCTTCCTTCACAGCTGCCTTTGGCTCGGAATTCCATGCAAACAAGATGTGAAGATATATTATTTTTTCTATTATACGCACCTCTGCATGCAATGTACAAATATGAATATTCGAAGAGGAATCAGTAGTACGGGTTTCCAATTAGGATCTTCAAGATCTCTTTATATTTCTACACTCTTTGTCATGTCTTTTGTTGTCTTCATGCAATACAAACAAGGGTGTTTAGAGTTAGCACCATGGGATACATTGAACATACATTTTAATGTCTTTAGATCTCTTGCTAAATGCCATTATATCTTGAAAGTGCCAATTCTAGGAATGTTGAGTGGAACTCACTCCATATGATTTTTTATGGTTGCAGGATACGACGTTCTATTAAATATCCATGAGAGAATGTCATGGTCTTCTTTCATCACCTATAACATAAAACGAAAACATGATTTAGCTGAATAATATCAGCATAAAGAAGATTTCCCAAATGAAATCCATATTAAAATGATTAACCCTATTAATTATGCGAAAGAACTACTATACATGAAATGCTGCCAACCACCATATATCATTTTATGATTGAACATTGAAGTTGAGGCTTTCTGAGTCTTTTGAATTTGGAAGTGTTCCATTCATGATTGTAAGACTGACTCTCTCCATGTTTTGTCCTTTTATAATTTCAGACTCATCTAACTTGAGAACAACTATCAACTTGTTATTGACATTCTCATTTGTAATATCATACAAATTTATGATGAATGTTAGTAGCTGATTAATATCAATAAATAGATTGTTGGAATTGTTATATGCTAACATTCTCCTTTCGTGAAAAACGCTTCATTGATATGAGATGGATTACCAACTATTGTCTGCATACCTTGGTTTAGGATGTCTTTTTTTCAAAAGATGAAATGGTCGTGGGATTGGAAACTTCTTAATACTTACCTGTGCAAATGCATCCTCTATCATCTTAAACATTGTTGCATATGCTTCTCTACTCATGCTAGAAAATCACATGTCTCCTTAACCAATGCAGTGTCTAATATTTTGCCAACATTCGTAATGCTATCAGTAACTGAAGCCTTAATCTTTTTTATTTTGTTATTGTTTAATGTTGATTTCATAGATTTAGAAGTCAAGATAGAACCCAGTGAGTTTCCAATGGAAATCTCATCGGCCAAATGGTCTTCAACAACCAATGCTAATCTGCATTGCAAACATAATGTTCATGAAAATATCAGTAGAAATTAGGACACTCATAGTATTCACAGCAGCATAATAAAAAAATCAATAGAAAGTTGAATTTAATAAATAACATAACTAGTGATTATGATTGAATCACAAAGTTCCTTACCAAATAAGCTATAACTTACTTGAATGCACAGATTTGTCTTTTTCTATATCCTCCTCTGGATGATAGATCACATATATCCTTGGTTACCAGTCTTTTCCTCTTGTTGCTTCTGACCTTTTTGTTGAGCACATCCATATCTTTAACAAGAGACAAATATGAGATACGCAAGGATTGAAATGCAATTTTTATCTCATCATTACTAGTTGTAAAATGATGCAAAGAATATTTCAACCTTTGGATCTCTTTCTTGAACATCTCATTTTCTTCTAGACGAGTTTTCAACTTTGTAGATTTTTCTTTGCACTCCTTTGATATTTTCCTTGATTCCTCTTCCAAATAATGTATTTTTTGCATTGAATGTGCATTCCCATAGAGCATCAAATTCTCACAGTAACCCAAAAGGCCATGTTTGCCATGACACATATAGATTATTAATTAACTCATCGAATGAAAATCTGGATGTAGCATTGAGTGATATGGATCAATAGGATACAATGTTTTTTATGACCATAAATCTATATGCTTTAACTTTTCTTCCCTGTATCGGATCATATCAGAAGTTGACAATTTGGGTTGCTTTGAATTTATTGTCCTGAGCGGAGCATATTCTAGTGATAGATCCACATGAAGATGATAAAGCTTTGTCATCAGTACAATAGTATAGTAACAAACAACACAATGGCAATAACAAAGCTGGAGATGGTGCTAAACACTTGTTCGACCTTGGAGATAGAGATGGTGCTACCCTGGAGATAGAGATGGCGTAGGCTATGTTTCTAAAATGTTGTCACTCCTAATTCAAATTTTTGAGTGTTCCCAACTATTGGGAGGGAATATTTCAGCATTTTGAAAATTATACTTTAATTGTGGTTAAACACCAGTGAAGTTTGATGTGACTAAAATAAGGAGCATCCATATACATAGAAAGTAGTGTGGGCAGATGCATAAAGAAATTAGAAAATGATATTTTAATCACTTTATTGGTATATTTTCTCTCTCCTACATGGCATATCTAATAGGGCCCTCTTTGGGCCCATATTTTCTCTAATGAGAAAATACCCACTACAATGATCAACTACACATGTTCATATTAACACTAATATCACACAACAATGATAATTGTAGATGGTACATTGATTCGGGTGCCATGAGACATATGACTAGAAGTAAATAGTCGTTTAGCCAATTTAGCCCTTTTGAAAATGGCAACAGGTTTGCACAACCTAATGTAGAGGAACGTTAGATTTGTGGAATAGGTATAGTATTAGTCCAGTTATTTATTGGCAAAATAAGCCATATTGACAATGCAAATTATGTACCAGGCTTAAAGGAAAAATTACTGTCACTTTGTGTGATTACAAATCAAACCATGAAGGTGTAATTTCACAAAGATAAATGTCTTGTTAAGGACATGGATCATCAATTTAGGGTTGTTTTTGATGGATTTTAAGAAACAAGCTATGAAGTTTATAGTTTTTATGCATTTGTAGTTGGGCAATGTAGGTTGACATGGTCTTTGCTGCTATAAAATCATATGGGGCATTGATGAATAGGCTACTTAAATTTTGAATCCATGGCAAAAAACGTCAAGAGAAGTTCAAAAAGGGTGTAGGATGTGTAAAGAAAATTTATGAACTTGTGCTTACATATTTGTGTGGACCAATAAAAACCATACAAAATTAGAGTGTTTGGTTGTAGGGCATAAATACACATATTTGAGCAGATTAGAATTAAATTGGATACACAATCAATAAAATGCATATTTTTAGGTGTGATGACAAGGTCAAAGTATACAAATGCTATGATACAAAGGCAAGGGTGCACTATAATGGTCGGGACGTGATTTATCATGAGATGCATGAGTATGATGATGTTGAAAGTGGTGAAAATCAATCCACATAGAATGACAAGGTGAGTCAATTGCCCTTAATGGAGGATCCTAACGAGTCAAGTTGAATTGATAATGAAGATACCACTCCACTATGAAGGGATGTAGAATGTGACAAGACCAACATATAGGTCTACTATAATTTAAAAAAGTAGTGATTTGTGAAAAGAGTCATGTTTCTTTCATCTAGCATAAATGATCCTTTTTCTCTCTCTCTCTCTCTCTCTCTCTCTCTCATTTTTTCCAAGGATGCATGTGATAGGTGTTCATAATGTAATGCAGTTTAGGGTTAAAGATCTAGCTTGTCGTTAATTACATTAAGTGTTATGCATACTATGAATGATAAATTCATTAATGAACGAAGTTTTAAAAAGTCTAACAACCTTGAAACGTTTTCTATAAACAAGTTTGAAACGTTTTTTACATTTTAGGGTTCATTCACAAATATTGACAAATCAAAACCATTGAAATTTGAACGTAATCTCAAAATTCGAACGTTATATTACGTCATAATGTTGTGAGACTTTCCATCTCATGTACAATACATCACGATGCTATACATATCTGAAAACAAAAAAATAAAACTACACTTTATTATACACTAATACTCCTCGGTAGAGGCACTCGTGTCGTCATCACCTTGATCAGTAGATGCGACATGCTCTGCATTTGGAGCTGGCGCTGCATGTGCCTGCATAAACACAAACAACAAATATGACAATGGTAAGTTTTTGACCAAAGATCAATCTACTAATGATATATGGATATAAATAAATTTGATGAACACAATGATGAATATAACTCACTATGGGGTGGATGCCCTGACGAGCTAGCTTTGCCACCAAACCAACGTATGAATCGCAAAATGCAATTTCATACTCAGCCTTCGATGGAGAGCATCCAAAGTTGTGATGTTGTAAAAAAACAACAAAAATGAATGACAAGTTATAGTTTTTACCACGAATTAATTCATATGCAATGACAGTAAAGAATGCATTGTAGAATATAAATGAATTACATACCATCTGGGCCTATAGGCCTGCCTTTCCACTAGATCCTAACTTAGGATTCCCCTTGCCAAGGGTCATCCTACTCATCATAGTCTCCTTCTACAAGTGATATTTTTTTGGATCTTTGGCCTCATCCTTGTAGGCCTTCCAATCTAGCTTGGAACACCAGGTAGCTTTTGACTTGCCTGCCCAAAGCGTGTCCCACACGACATTCCTCTTATGTCGAATCCATTTGCTCATAACTTTTGATATGGCTTCTGGATTGAGCTCATTTTCTTGCGATAATCCTTCCCGCAACTCCTACATAATTCTGGATTTTGATTCTCCAGGTTGATCACACCATTTTTAAAAAAGTCTTGTTCCAAAATAAGGGCTCTGATACCAAGTTGAGAATATAGCTTAAAACCCGACCAAATCAATCACCACACCACAACATCAAGTGCAATCAGACAAGACAACAGAATTGCTCTCCCACAAACTTTATATTCACACTAATAAGCAAGTACAAAGATAAAGTTGCTTAAGAGCACTCAAAGGGCTCGTAAAAGAAAGACGACCCGATAATTCTAGAACTGAGTACACGTGGTACCGTCGAAATTAGAAAGCATTGTCTAAATCGATCCTTGCTATTTTAACTGCAACACTGTCCTTCACACCAATTATATGTTTCTATATAGATCCACCCACGTTTTTATATATATGCATAGGATCCAAGAGGTGATTAATTAAGAGATTATTCCAATAGAGTAATCGTTGGAATATTGACAATCTGTTCATGCTTGGAGTTGACTTATCCCAAGAATCAGTCACATCGTGTTGTTTGATCCACTCATTGTACCAATCTTTTACACTCATTCGGATGGGTGGGGGTGTGATTAGAGGGCCATCTTCCGGTCTTCCCCAAGCTCGTTTGTCAGAAAAGGATGATCGATTGGTAGGTATTTTCGAAGATTTTCATACACAACTTTCCTCAACAAATTTGTACTTTGATGACTTTCCAAATTTGGCCCACATATGTAGCATCCTTTATATCCAGATGTTGTAAAACCTGCATATGATTGCATTAGAAATTCGAATATATTTAAGAGATGTAATATATCACGAGAACAAATGATTATTATTAACAATCCAAACAAAGATTAATCTTACCTGAGCATTCACTCAAACTAGGATAATCATGCATTGTCCACATTAGAAATTTCTTTCTTGCAAAGGCCTTGAGATGTCATACGCATTGACACCATTCCAAAGCTTGGACAATTCTTCAATCAATGGTTCGAGATAAACATCCATGTTCTTAACCTTGTATTTTCCTGGAACCAATAGAGCCAGAAACAATTGTCCCATCTTTATACTTAGCCATGGAGGAATATTATAATTAACAAGAACAACTAGGACCATGTTGAGGCTTGGACACCGAAAGGATTAATGCCATCCATTGCTAAACCAAATCGTAAATGATGAGGTTCATTTTTTAGCTCGGAGCATTGCTCATCAATATGTTTCCATGCAGGTGAGTCACTTGGTACCCGCATAACATCATCCGTAGATCGATTCTTAGCATGCCAATGTACTAGTTGTGCCAAAGACCTACATCAAAACAAACGATGTAGTCGTGGAATGACAGGAAAATGATATAACACTTTTTGTGGCACACTCGATCCTTGAACGTCTGTTCTATATCGTGATGTGCCACATGTTGGACATTGATCATTCTCTGAATGCACACCCCTATATAAAATGTGGTCATTTGGACATGCATGAATCTTTTCGTAATCCATTCCAATCTTGCTCAACATGTTTCGAGCTTCTTTTCACGTTCTTGGCATCACATTGGCTTTTGGAACTATTTTTTGTAATAAACTGCAAAATAATATTGTGTTTGTAAAAATGAATGTATAACCCTAAATTCTAACAAACAGTAATGCATTTATAGTTTATACATACTTGAACAATGACGTAACACTGTTAGAACTCCATTTGTACGTAACTTGTAAATTTAGAAAGAAAAGTATTGTTGCTAGTCGAGAAAAAGATGCTCCTGGATACAAGGGAGTGTCGGCTTCTTTGCATAGTAATATCTTGTTTTCATCATCATGCAACTCTTCACTTTCATCCATGTTCTCTCCACCCATTGAGTGTGCACATTCATTGTTGGTTGTAAAATATGATACAAACAAGTCATGCATTGCTTCATCGTGTAGTACCTCAATATCATTATCTTCAACTGCAACGTCTTCCTCATCAGATGTCTGCAGCAACCCACTAGTGCCTTCTTCTATTTGTTTCGTTCTTTGTTCCCTCATTTGTATGAAAACTTTTCTTCGCTTGGAATTTAATATGGACGGATCAAGACCATGTAATGTCCTTCGATGGTGTGTCTAAACAAATCGATAGAGAATGTGTCATTTAAACAAGTCAATGGTTACCTAGATATCCTAATATTTAAATTATAAAAAAAAAAGAAATGCAGCAAGTGTGTTAGCTTTTAAAGCAAACCTCAATCTCTTCTGGATTTGATGTTTGACCATCCGCTCTACTTCCATATTTCCACAAGTGATCATTGACAGTGCATCTTTGAGGATAAAGTCATTTATAATTATGTTTTGGATTGGTCATGACATTGTAGATATGAATATTGTTGTTGCTTGGTGGTAGGGAGAAATTTTAATTCCATAGTGTGCATGCTTGATGCAAGAAATGATTGTCGTATAGGAGTAGATTAACAACAAAGATTTCTTTTGTGAATAGCTAGTTGTCTGGAGGAATTTGGTCAAGTGGCGATGGTGGTGTGATTGATTGTTGATAGTATGCTTTGGACGATTTATGACATATTTGCAAAGGAGAATGTAATTGCTTTCTATTTCATGGAGAGAATGTTGTTAGTGGAAGTTATTCAAGACCATTACATTATTCAAGTTTTTTGTCCCATTGTTTCAAGCTTGGAGTGTTTGGAAGTTTTAAGTTAGTCCTTATATTGTTGGGTTCACAATTTCATGATGTGAATTTGTCAATTTTCAGATCTTCGACTAAATAATTACTGTCCAACATATGATAGAATTCATTTCATGATTTATTTGTCTGTTCAGCATCTGTAGGTAGTTTTTGTAGACAACCATGAGTCGACGTGGAAGTGGAAGTGGCGGTAGCAGTGGATGGCATCGATCTAGGTCTGTATATGAAGATTACACTGCTAGCTTGATTGGTACCATGTCGCCCGAACAAAGGGTGGCTATTAGGCAAATGCTTTTAATACGAAAAGGCACCGCAGAAGGCCCTTCATCTCCACCCACTGCCACAGATGAATCATCCTCCAACCCTCACTACAATTTAACTGCCGATGGGGATGTAGTGAGGAATGAGAAAGGGACCACTTTTATTAATAAGTTGCATTTGTTACTATGTTTCGATATTTTCTCTTTTGAGCTTTCACATAATGGCTTGTTGGAAAGTCAGATTTCCTTGATTCAACAGATGTGGCACGGTTGTGTCAAATTCATAGCTTGAAAACTCAAAAGCATAGCTTGACTGGGAGACTCACTAGAAACTTCATCTTTGATTGCTCTAGGCTACAATATGGAATCATGAGCTTCCCTTGTTGCTAAAACTTTCCAATCATCACTTGTGCAAGGTTTTTCCTCACCACACATGCCGCCTTTTTAGAATCCTTACCCATAAGCTTTTGGATATATTCTCTTTCAAGCATGTCTATAGTTTGAACAACCTTAGTTGTTCCTACTCTAAAGAACAACTATGACCAAAAACAACAACAACTCAAAATTATGCTCAATATGTGGATTTTTTCTACCTTTATTACAACATCATGAAGGAATTTGGAGTTTTTACATATGTAGCCAGAAGTCACTAATAATCAATGCCATACTGCATTAGCATGAATCTACATGGAGGCCAAATAGCAATTTCAATGCCATTATTATTGTTTTAGAATTATAGGTCTAGGTTTGTTCAAGTTTATGGCACCTAGTCTTAGGTCATAGAAAATGCCACTCTACAAATGTCCCTCTCCTTCAACAGTCACAACATCTTGCTATGTATGTCACCAATGTAGAGGCTACGCCTAAGTTTTTATATTATTGAATAAACTAATCTCTCTCTCTCTCTCTCTCTCTCTCACGTACACACACAAACATGGTATCAAAGCCCTACTCACTAGAGGATGTGCAATGCCTCCCTGGCTGAACTTGTTGGAACCCTCCACCTACTGGTCCTCATCTTTGCACATGATGAAATGTTACATTTGAAGATTATGTGAACGCATGGACTTTGAGAGAGAGAGAGTGCTACTTGAAAGAGATGATTATGAAATGTACCTTTCTATCCTGCTCCACTTCCAAGCCTCTTGGATCACAAGAATGACTTCAATAGATTGTAAGGACTTAAAATGTTTCTATCTAAAGTAGTACATTGATCCTCTCTGAATTAGAATGTCCAAAGTGGTGGAGTACTATGTGGTTGAGAGGTTGAATGGACAAATTATATTTTTGTGGATGCTAAGGTATAAAACATTGTTAGATCAAAAATATCTATGGCCTATTGTATCCAGATTTGAGATAAAGCTTGAGGATCCTGAAACTACTGAATCTTGGGAGAAGAATGATGTCAAAGCAAAGGCTAAAATCTTGTTGATGCCCAGCTCCTTCATGTCAGCAATGCAAAGTCTATAGGATGTTTGGGAGGCTCTTGCTACTTTGTATGAAACACCTTCAGTTGCAAACAAAATGTATCCTCAAAAGAAACTGATTAGCTTCAAGATAAAGAATAGAGACCCAATTGCTACAAAGTTTTATAGATCAATTGGCAACAATAGATTCAATAGTAAGTGAAGAGGAAATGTGTGTCATGTTGTTGAATAGCCTACCGGAGTCTTATGAAAATTTGAATACTATGTTGAGTGTTGTTTCAATGCAAATGTCAATGGAGGTTTTCAGAAGTATTCATCTTCAAGAAAAAATTAGAAGCAAAGATCAAAATCTTAGTACACATCCTGCCATCCATCCATTCCCTTCAAAGTTGGTCTCTAATGGATCCTCCTTCGCAATGGTCTCACCCCGTGCTAATCTCTCCCTGTCCATTTTTTTTGCTCTTGCCTTCAGAATATGTCTCTTGAATTGCTCTAGAAGGACTTTGTTTTGCTTATCTTTGGGAGACTGAAAAAAGAAAAGCTATGCTTACCATGGGAGACATAAAATATAAAATTGAATAGGAGACTTACAATATCAAAAATAAATAATTAAATAAAGAAAAAACTATGCTTAGCATAGGAGACATAAAATATAAAAAAGAAACAAATAATAAGCACCTATGCTAAGTGTGGGTGAAATAAATACCATGTCTCTAAACAAAATAAAAAATGGACTCAAATTCATTTCGACTGCTCAGAGGATAAAGCCTCTGGCACTCTTCGAAATCTTGACAGCTTAACCTTGTCACAAGGGCTTCTTGAACTTTCATAAATAGTTTATGCCTGCATTTAAAAAGTATAATTGTTAAAAATCCAACAAAATCATGAAAATCACTTTATTACAAAAAGTAACATGAAAATAAATATTTAGATTATGACAATTACCTTTCAAATTCTTTTCCCATTTATGCCAAAGAAAGTTGACCATCAGCAACTCTAGAAAGAACACTTATTATTAGCTCTAAAGAGCTAATCCCTTGCATGTTCTTCCACTATGATATTTCCATTTCTGTAGGGATTGGCTTTAGAGTTTGAGTACTGACAACTTTGAGGCACCTTGAGCAGGTTGGCCTTTTATTTAAAAAGTTTCTCATTTATCCTCAACGTTTTCAGAGGCTAGCTTGTGAGGTCCAATAGATACACCTTTCGAACTCCGTAAAGAGTAGACCGGAACTTTCCTCTCAACAATAGCAGCTAGAACCATTTCTAAGCATTGCTTCATGCTCTGGACAGAAACAAAAAATAAGTTTAAAATATAATGAGTAAAGGCATTTGTACTGGCTATGCTCACAACACATGATAGCTCAATTTACAAAAAAAGATTTTTACTTAAAAGTTCATAGAATTTTATATTTAGTAACCACTGCTAAGTATGGAACAAATGTAAACATACATGAATAAAAATATGTTTTATAATTACACACCAAAGTATTTAGAGCTTTATCAAAATAGGCTTTGATGGCCTCATCTTGGCAACATCAAATCTTTATCATAGTCTCGCTCAGAATGAAAATAGAACGAGACTTATCCGTATCCTTTAAAAGCACGTTCACAAAACCTTCTTCCTCATCCTCATCTGGTTGATCAGCAAGCAATCTTCCTTGAATTTTGAACTGTGAGTCTCCCATGCCAGGCTTCTCAGCTAAATGAATAAAAAGCTCAAACAGCTTTGTGTTGTTGACCCCTCTGGTGAAGTAGTACATGAATTTTTTCTTATCTTTCCGTGGAATAGCTTGAGGTTTACGCGAAATTTTAAAAAAAATACTCAACATTTCGAAGATTATCAAAGACAATTGAGAATCTATAGAAAAAAAAAATTTAGAAAAATTTCAGACATTACTTTAATGAAAATACCGAAAACCTTAAATAGACAAGCAATTTTTGTGGAAAATCTCTAAAAATCATAACTAAAAATTCAACACATTTTCTTACTAAAACATCTCAAAAGTTTCACTTTTCTTAGACTAAGCCTTGTAAAACGAGAAAAATATGAGTAACGACCTATGTTGAGCATGGGTTGTGTTGAAGTCCTAAGTAACAACTTATGCTCAGCATAAGATGTCAGCGTGATGTGTCTATTCTTATCACCTATCGACCTATGTTGAGCATAGGTTGCATCTCTAGTTCTCTTCTAACCTATGCTAAGCATAGGTTAGCAAGCAGCATGCGAAGACATCCTATGTTGAGCATAGGTGGGACTCGAGCATGCGAGTGATGACCTATGCTGAGCATAGGTTAGAAGCGGACTAGAGATACAACCTATGCTCGGCATAGGTTGAAACGTGGTAAGAATAGAAATATCCCACCGGCTTCCTATGTTGAGCATAGGTTGTAACTTAGGACCCAAACACAACCTATGCTCAGCATAGGTTAGAGGAGAGGACTCGTGTAGCCACCTATGCTGAGCATATGTCACCCAAGATTTAAGAAGATGAACACTAGCTAAAACTTGAATATTTAGTAATGCAACAATGTAGTACCCATGCTAAGCATAGAAGAAAGTTAGAAAATGACAATAATCTTACCGTCAAGAAATGTGTGAGCGAGAACGTATGCAATATACTATAGAAATCCGTGACTTTGTCATAGCGAGAGCTCTGGCAACATGTATGCTTCTGAATTCGTAGATGAGGTGAGTTATGCTTGGACTACGGTCCTTAAATATTTTTTTTTTCCAAACCCTCGTCTCATGCCGATTTGGAGCATGAGACTCAACTCACTTCTTGCTGACCTCAAGCTTGCGTCGGGATCGTGTTGCCGTGACTCACCTCACCTCACCTCATGTCGACCTCGAGCGCACTCGGATCTGATACTCGGTTTTCTGATATCTCTTTCGAGTGCATAGGGCGTTGTAGTTTTGTTTGAACTTGCATTTTGCGCCTGAGTCCAATATTCAAAATTTTTCTTTCCGTATTTTTTTTGTTAAAATGTCTAATTTCGATTCTAGTTTGCTATCTTTTTTTCATGAATTTGGTATTAGTGATAATATGGAGTATTTCGAATCTCTTTTTTCTTCTTTTCTTTTTGTTCTTCCTTCTATTACTGAGGGTCCTGGTGTGGAAGCTTTTTCAAAGATTTATCTCAGATTTAAGTCTCTGCTCAGTACTCCCTTGTTCAGATCTCGTAATAAGAACATGATTCATTATCAGGACCTGGTGACACTCGACAAGCATAGCTATAAAGCTAAGCTTGATAGAATGTTCACCAAGTTACATAATGATTTCAAGTTTGTAGATGATTGTCCAATTCACAATAAAAAATGTAGATTTGTAGAGTTTCAGTCTACATTTTTTTTTTTTTTGTTAAATATTTCTGATGATTCAGAGGATAGCCTTTTTACTTCTGAATCTGAAAAGTCGAAGACTGTAGATATTAATTTTTTTATTTATTGATATGAGCATTAGTTTAGATGATTGTACAGTTTTTGATCATGCACAAAATACGGCATCGTTTATAGGCCCTAGAATTACTAATACCTTTTTTTCTTCTAATCAATTTCTTATCAGATTGCCTACTTATAATATAGATAATAATTTTTTTTTGACACTATCGGATATATCCGATCTTTTTGATGTCACAGAGGCCAAGACTCTTTGCATTTTGGGCAAAGAGCTTCATGAATTTTCAGATATGATTGATATTGATGCTGATGATCTTCTCCCTAGTGTTGACGATGTAAATAAGAATGAGTTTTATTCAGGGAAAAATTGTTGGATGTGGAGGAAATGTGCCAAAAAGAAAATGATCTTCCTTCTGACGAGAAATTCTTCAGATTTCAAAGTCAGCTTGGTTTTTAAAAACCAACTGTTTATTCACCAACCTTATTGACATCGAAAGGTGGACATAATATTGATGGAGAGGCAGTAATCGAGGAAGACAAAGCTGAATGTGTAAGTTTTGTATCTTATCTTGTACTAATAGATCCGTAATGTTAGATTTTATACTAGAGATTACTTTGTATTTTTTCATTTCAGGAAAAAAATTTTCTTGATGATTTTGCTTGATGGTGGGCAAAAATCCTTTGCTGGAGAATTTTCAAGAGATCATGCACTAGGGATTATCCGAAGTTCTTCAAGAATAATGAGATAAGTGTTCATTCAAAGTTTCATCAAGATGGTGATACAATGATTATGGCAATCAAGGCACTTTCTCATTTTCTTGGAGGACATAATTTTAACAGGGCGCATAAAATAATTTTTGTTAAGAAAAATGTTGCACTTAAGATTTTAGGATATGGTCCAGTGAATTCCATGCTCAGATAATCTCATTCTGCATTGTATGCAGTCTATGTTGATCTGAGTAAGCATGAAAACTAAGAGCTTTTGGATTCCCATGAGAGAAGGAAATTGTTGTATGATTCTAAATTGCAACTTTTATTAGAGAAAGTGTCAAAGCAAAGTAGATATTGGATAACCAAACTTTGTAAAATTTTCATATAATATACAAAATCTCTCTGTGTGTCTATTGCCTATTGGCTTGTATAAATTTGCATGCTTTTTGAATTTTTTTTATAATCCGTCGATTTTGTATTATGACGAATTTGGATTCTTCTATGGAACCATTGGAAAAGTTGCAATAATAACTGTTCTTTATGCTAGTCCCACCATGTTCTGTACTTTTATGAAATGCCGCTCTTGCTTGCCAATGAGATTTTTCCATTCCTTGCGATGACTATATGCTAAGGCTTTCACAATTTCTTGCAAAGAATGTCGAATGATGTCGTAATATGTGCTGCATGTCATAAAAACAAAATACAAATTATTACCAAAAGTATCTAAATTAATTGCACATGTTTGTCTACACTAGTGCAACATCAAAATCTTACCATATAATGAGTTATATGATCTAAACCCCATGCACTTCAAACTGCATCCACAAATTCACTAGGTGTTTTCTATATTATTTGTACATCAATATTTGAAAATTTATCTTTTCTCAAGTATTCCACCATGTTGTCTAATTTTCTCCAAACTTTTACACGAGTAGGACCTTCTTCTTCGAAATCTTGAGTTGCAGCTATTATCTCTTTCCAAACTGAGTATTGAATCTTGGATTGTTTGCCAGAATAATTTGATAAAAATCTACGAGCTTTGGATCCTCCAATGCTCGACTTGCATGGAATATTTCTTGTTATACTTGATAGCTTGTCGTCTTTTTTTATTTTAACGTGGCCTTTATGTAAGTCTTCTTTAGGCAACACATCCTCTAATATGGAAATAGCTTCCTTCGCAGCTGTCTTTGGCTCGGAATTCAATGCAAACAAGATGTGAAGATATATTATTTTTTCTATTATACGCACCTCTGCATGCAATGTACAAATATGAATATTCAAAGAGGAATCGGTAGTACGGGGTTCCAATTAGGATCTTCAAGATCTCTTGATATTTCTACACTCTTTGTCATGTCTTTTGTTGTCTTCATGCAATACAAACAAGGGTGTTTAGAGTTAGCACCATGGGATACATTGAACATACATTTTAATGTCTTTAGATCTCTTGCTAAATGCCATTATATCTTGAAAGTGCCAATTCTAGGAATGTTGAGTGGAACTCACTCCATGTGATTTTTTATGGTTGCAGGATACGACGTTCTATTAAATATCCATGAGAGAATGTCATGGTCTTCTTTCATCACCTATAACATAAAACGAAAACATGATTTAGCCGCATAATATCAGCATAGAGAAGATTTCCCAAATGAAATCCATATTAAAATGATTAACCCTATTAATTATGCGAAAGAACTACTATACATGAAATGCTGCCAACCACCATATATCATTTTATGATTGAACATTGAAGTTGAGGCTTTCTGAGTCTTTTGAATTTGGAAGTGTTCCATTCACGATTGTAAGACTGACTCTCTCCATTTTTTGTCCTTTTATAATTTCAGGCTCATCTAACTTGAGAACAACTATCAACTTGTTATTGACATTCTCATTTGTAATATCATACAAATTTATGATAAATGTTAGTAGCTGATTAATATCAATAAATATTATATGCTAAACATTGTTGGAATTGTTATATGCTAAACATTCTCCTTTCGGCGGAAAACGCTTCATTGATATGACATGGATTACCAACTATTGTCTGCATACCATGGTTTAAGATGTCTTTTATTAAAAAGATGAAATGGTCATGGGATTGGAAACTTTTTGATACTTACCTGTGCAAATGCTTCCTCTATCATCTTAAACATTGTTGCATATGCTTCTCTACTGATGCTAGAAAAATCACATGCCCCCTGAACCAATGTAGTGTCTAATATTTTTCCAACATTCATAATGCTATCAGTAACTAAAGCTTTAATCTTTTTTATTTTGTTATTGTTTAACGTTGATTTCATAGATTTAGAAGTCAAGATAGAACCCAGTGAGTTTCCAATGGAAATCTCATCGGCCAAATGGTCTTCACCAACCAATGCTAATCTGCATTGCAAACATAATGTTCATGAAAATATCAGTATAAATTAGGACACTCATAGTATTCACAGCAGCATAATAAAAAAATCAATAGAAAGTTGAAATTAATAAATAACATAACTAGTGATTATGATTGAATCAAAAAGTTCCTTACCAAATAAGCTATAACTTACTTGAATGCACAGATTCGTCTTTTTCTATAACCTCCTCTGGATGATAGATCACATATATCCTTGGTTACCAGTCTTTTCCTCTTGTTGCTTCTGACCTTTTTGTTGAGTACATCCATATCTTTAACAAGAGACAAATATGAGATACGCAAGGATTGAAATGCAATTTTTATCTCATCATTACTAGTTGTAAAATGATGCAAAGAATATTTCAACCTTTGGATCTCTTTCTTGAACATCTCATTTTCTTCTAGACAAGTTTTCAACTTTGTAGATTTTTCTTTGCACTCCTTTGATATTTTCCTTGATTCCTCTTCCAAATAATGTATTGGTGAGTCAATTGCTCTTAATGGAGGATCCTAACGAGTCAAGTTGAATTGATAATGAAGATACCACTCCACTATGAAGGGATGTAGAATGTGACAAGACCAACATATAGGTATACTATAATTAAAAAAGTAGTGATTTGTGAAAAGGAAACAAAAAGGATATTCCATCGCATACATACTCTTCTAGAGGTATATTTCCTAGTCACAAGGGGCCTAAGTGATACAAGAAGCTTGCAGATGACATGGAGATAGATTTAACTATATCAGATAATGACAAAGATATATGAAGATATAAAAGGGAGAATAAAGCTCTTGATACATTTAAAACGATGTATGCATTGATGTCTAACTTCATACAAGGCAATCAAGCATCATGTTTTGTAGAAGCAAAGGATAATTAAATATTTTCGAAATATTGGTGGATCCCCTACATGATAAGAAACCAATTGGAACCATTTTGTGTATTTGACAAAATATCATTTGGATAGTCAAACTGGAATCCAACTAGCAAGAATTTATGTGTACCATGGTTGTACGAAACACACTGAAGTGTAGTATCACTTCATTTATGAGAGACTTCTAAGTAAAGATATTAATGTTTGACATCGTAGGTGTGAAGAACATCTAGCGGATCACATATTCACAACAAACCCTTATGTAAAGATAAGTTTGAGGAGGTTAGGGAAAGACTCTCCATAGTTAAAGTTAGCTAGCTTTTAAGGGATGATGTTAGAGTTAAAAAATTGGTTAACTTCTCATTTTTGTGATTAAGATAAGCTTAAGTTATGTTAGCACATCTGTCATTGCATATTTGTTATATTTGGACCATTAAATGTGTCACATTGTAATAGACACTTGTCAACTTAGTATGATTTATCTATAATTGTTGCCTAAATCCATGTGATTAAATTGTCAATTTTGACTTATTGTCAAACTATTTTGTAGGCCTCCAAGTTGGCCTTAAGTTGATATTTGCAGAAATATGACATTCTAGCACTGTTAATCCCAGTTGTTCTAGAATGGCAACAGGAAATGAGTAGGTAAAAAAAATGTTGTCGGGCACAAAGAAAAGTTAATCCAAACACTAAGCCAACGTGGAGACAAAAGCTTTGGTTACAAACATGCCAAACGAAAGTATGTAGCTGAATCACATAGATTTACTCTACAAATTATGAGAAAGCTCCCTCTTAGCTTTTATCGATCCTAATCATTGCTTTTTATGGCACCTTATGATCTAATCACTTTGATAGAGCCTCCCCCTGCGGTTTTGATCATTATGCTATCAACAATGGGCAGCCCAAAGTATCCCACCCCACGATCAAATTCGGTTGTTTTAATGTTGTCTGGATGGAGTATGGTTGGGGTTGATATCGATGGCTTGCTCGCAATGTGATCATTAATTTTGTTGATGGAAGAATCCTCAGTTGTCATGGGCAGCACTCTAACTAAATTTGCTCACCTCGTCCCCCTACTACTAAAAATCAACATCCTGATTATTTTAAAACAAAGCTCTATTGTCTCCCTACTCGGCCTTCCATAGATTAGTAAATTCCCCATGATGATCCTATGATCCTGATTTTTGGTTTCCACTATCAAACTCCCCAAGAATTGCATGCATGCATGCATTAAGTTATTTTTGAATCTTGCATGTGTGTAATTCTTCAAAGATTCCATTTGCATGTGACTATAGTTTGATCAATTCCATTTGCATGTGATTATAATTTGATCATTTCCATTTGCATGTGACTATAGATTGATCATTTCCATTTGCATGTGGCTATAGTTTGATCAAATCCATTTGCATGTAACTAAAGTTTATGTTTCTATGACCATTCGGAATCCAATGTATATGTAATTGGCAAAGGCCAATTGATCTTCATAATAGAGAGATTTCCTTTTAGGAGAGGGGGGGGGGGGTCCCCATCTTGACCCCTCAATGCTTTGGTGCATGTGAATGATTTTTATGTATAAATTTTTGTGATTCTTCGTTCTGGATGTTTCAAGATTAGTTCTATCTAAAGTAAAGACAACAAGTGTATGGACTTAAGATTGTAAGTGACTTTCCCTTGAGGTTCACATTAACGCACACTCAGTTAACCCCAAAATCATTAAAACAGAATGATGTTTATAACTTTGACGATTTCTTGCTACTAATCAGGTGGACAGAGAACTAGTTAGATTACGAAACTGAAAGACTAAACAATATGCGCATCCTATTGAGAGTGCCTTAAACACTGTTTACTCTATCACCATGTAGAATGAGATTCCACACTCCTACATGAGTACACTTTGCCTAGGAATAGTGTGGCAAGACAAACATGGAAAGGAAAATGTTTCATAGGCCTTAGGAGAAAATGTTATAAACAACATTCTAGATAAATGTATTGATAAAAAAATGAGCAAGGGAGCCAGAATGCCTGCGATACTATCTAGTCATGAAAGTCTTTCTTGTGAAGAATTGAAAAAGATTATCTATGTTAGATATAGGGGTCTTATGTTTTTTACATCAAGCATATAGGTGTAGGATGTTGATAGGAATAAATTTGGCATAGATGGCAAATTATGCATTTCCACTTGTAATGCCACTATTGAGCCAAAATAGAGTAAGAGGCTAAGCACGTGCCAATTAGAGTGTAGACAAGTGTAAAGCTTTTGTTTAATGAATTCCAAGAGGTCAAAATTGATTAGTAAAATTTCAAACATTACCTTAAATACTAAAACCTTAAAAAAATAAGCAGTTTTTGGAAAGAAAACTTATCGTGCACAGTGGAATAGATTATCTTCCTCTTTCTCATGCATGACTATGCCTATCAATTTTGAACAAAACAATAGTGATAGAAATCATGTTCCATCTTATAGTAACTAACTTTGAAATCATCAGTACTACAGTGATTACATAGCCAAACAACAAAGTATTGAATTCTCAAACAATTTCTATCAGTTACAAAAGCAATACATACGACGAACCACCATGTGCAATCCCCAAGTGCAATCTTCCTAGGGAAAAAGCCAAGTATATGCCTTGCATAATAATCATCAATTCATTGGCGGGCGCTTTTTTTTTAGAGGTTAACCGCCCATCCTCAATCGCGGTGGAAAAGGTCAATAGGGTGATCAATCCCTTGGCATAGTCCTGTTCTTTATAGACTCCTCTGAGCCTTCATTATAGACTTAGAAATAAGCCTTCTTTATAGACTTGTCTAAAGCTTTCTTTGGTACTAGCCTTAAGCTTAGAAAGCTTCTTGTTCTTCAAGCACTTTTGAGAGTACCCACATATACCTCCATGAAAGGTCAATTTTCATACCATCAGACATGGCTCATTAAAAAAGTTCTTAGTTCTACGGATAGTAATATCTACACACTTAAATCATTAGATAAATAAGTTCATACAATATCCAAATAATAGTCATTGGTAGTTTCATGTCATCAAAGTCTAAATAAAGATGAAAGATGGGAAAGTCTTTATTTCTTTGGTAATAAACCAATCTTATTTAGACCCCTCCGACGCATAAAGTGTTGTCCTCAACAGATATTTTTCAAATAAGAATCTAAAATTTTTAGATATGCTTGGAAGAAGTTTTCTTCCATCGATCTTGCATCCATAGTTGGATAATTCCTAAATTTGATCTGGCTTCCTGGAAACAAAATTAGACTAGCAGTACAAAAACCGAGTAGTATCCGGTAGTAATAACAAAGAAAGGCAAGAGTAAGATGATAACTCTCCGCTTACGGCATCCTGTTACCATTCCACTTTCTCTGTCTAGGACGAGAACGAGAACGATAGCCTTTTATCATGAGAGAATGGAAAGGACGGGCAGAGCAGAACAGATAAAAATATTGAATGGCAATGAAGGGAGGGAGAGTGGCTAATAACGCCACATTCAGGGCCGTGAGGGGCCCTAAATGAAATTTAGGCGACCCCGGGAGGGCGAGCCTCAATTTCATTTAGGGCCCCCACGGCCCCTAAATGTAGTACGTTAATTTTGTTGATGGAAGTATCCTCAGTTCAAAGTTGTCATGGGCTTTACAATTTCGAAAGGAACTACGACGAACTTCTTCTTGAACTGAAAGATACCTGCAGTACCAACCCCTGTTTACACATAGATTGCACTTTTGTCAAGATTTACAACCACTATCTATTGACGCTGTAGCAAACATTTATTTTTTCAAACATAATATGACACCTCTGATGACGCTACGACAAAGTTTAATCATCAAGGTTTTTTTCTCTCTTTCCTTGTAATCAATGGCGCCCATTGATGGTCATCGCTAAACTATTAGCGAAATACTTCTTCTCCGCTCTATCTTTCCGTTCAAATGATGTTACTCTAAAAATGTACAAAGAATAAAAGATAAATTTTAACCTGATTGTTGCTCTTGCGGTAGAGTCCCTGCCTGTTCACCCATGTCAGCATCAGTAGCTTCCATATATAGAAAACGATGACAAGCGCTAAAACATAACTCACGTGTGTGTGAGAGATAGAGCGTGAGAGAGAGTGACCGAGTGAAAGAGAGAAGAATGTTTTGCTATGCTACAGAAAATGCGTTTTGGAAGTTCTTGTTAGCCCTAAAATGCATTTGAAGGGTACTTGAAAAGTAGTGGGCTTAAAAATCTCACACCTTGATTTTAGAGAGAATGTGCTTTTAGAAGCTTGTACAAAGATAAGTTTTAGAGAGAGAGATGAGGTATATAATCGTGTGATGCATCACAAGGTGAGAGAAAAAGAGAGAGAGAGAGTTAACAATTTTAACTCTGGAATAAGAATACTCCCAATGAAAGGAGTTAAATTGTGTTTACGGATTTTGGATCCATAATTTTAGAGGGTTCCAACAAGTTCAGCCAGGGAGGCATTGCACAGCCTCTAGTGAGTAGGGCTTTGATACCATGTTGTGTGTGTGCGCGTGAGAGAGAGAGAGAGAGAGAGAGAGAGAGAGAGAGAGAGAGATTAGTTTATTAAATAATCTAGGCGTAGCCTCTACATTGGTGACATACATAACAAGATGTTGTGACTGTTGAAGGAGAGGGACATTTGTAGAGTGGCATTTTCTATGACCTAAGACTAGGTGCCATAAACTTGAACAAACCTAAACCTATAATTCTAAAACAATAATAATGGCATTGAAATTGCAATCTGGCCTCCATGTAGATTCATGCTAGCGCAGTATGGCATTGATTATTAGTGACTTCTGGCTACATATGTAGAAACTCCAAATTCCTTCATGATGTTGTAATAAAGGTAGAAAAAATCCACATATTGAGCATAATTTTGAGTTGTTGTTGTTTTTGGTCATAGTTGTTCTTTAAAGTAGGAACAACTAAGGTTGTTCAAACTATAGACACGCTTGAAAGAGAATATATCCAAAAGCTTATGGGTAAGGATTCTAAAAAGGCGGCATGTGTGGTGAGGAAAAACCTCGCACAAGTGATGAGTTTTAGCAACAAAGGGAAGCTCATGATTCCATATTGTAGCCTAGAGCAATCAAAGGTGAAGTTTCTAGTGAGTCTCCCAGTCAAGCTATGATTTTGAGTTTTCAAGCTATGAATTTGACACAACCGTGCCACATCTATTGGATCAAGGAAATCTGACTTTCCAACAAGCCATTATGTGAAAGCTCAAAAGAGAAAATATCAAAACATAGAAGCACCACTAAAAGGCACCAACTAGACAGACTTCAACCAACAAGATGTCGAGAGTGAGCTTATTGAAGCTCTTATAGAGATTTCAACCCGGAATTAGAATCATGCAATGTCATTGACCCAAGAAGTTTCCAAAGAAAGCTTCAATGGGGAGGACCCCAAGTAACAACCCTAGAATAAAGCATTATCAAAGATCTAAAAAAACTTCCCAATATCAGCAAAGCTAGGAGAAATATGCTTCTATACAAAATCGAGGAGTATTCACATTGGACATGACTCTTGATATGAAATGAAGGAAAATTAAAAAGAACATGGTACTGTAGTCGAGACTTTTAGTAGAATATTAGAACAAGAACCATTATAGGTTTCCAAACAAGTAGAGCAACTATAGAAGATTTTCATGACCTCAAAGTCATATGCTTTCAAAACACCAATCGTATCTCCAAATGCACTTGAAACACCGCATATAAATTCCTTGAGTTTCTCAGCTTAAAACCCTAGCTGAACAAAGGTTGAGCTTTTCTTGGACTTTATTCAATCTTTTTCATAAATACTTTTTGCAGCTACCTATCCCACTAAGGTCGCCCTACAATAAGCTGTCTTTTGTTTCTTCTTCAAACGATATCCGATTGGATTCATGCCAATCACAAATGCCAAGCAACCCTCCTATTGAATTTTGGGATTCAATTTTTGCTTGCTTTCTGATTGAGCAGACAATTCCTTGTCTCTGAATCCTATTTACAGTTTCGAGCTGTTTCATGAATCTCCACAGAATCGGTTTTGTGCTTCCCAACCAGCAAACCGTCATGAATTCGTAGCTCTCTGTTCCTGTCCGGTGATTGTAGCCACCAAGGGCTCTGATACCAAGTTGAGAATATAGCTTAAAACCCGACCGAATCAATCACCACACCACAACATCAAGTGCAATCAGACAAGACAACAGAATTGCTCTCCCACAAACTTTATATTCACACTAATAAGCAAGTACAAAGATAAAGTTGCTTAAGAGCACTCAAAGGGCTCGTAAAATAAAGACGACCCGATAATTCTAGAACTGAGTACACGTGGTACCGTCGAAATTAGAAAGCATTGTCTAAATCGATCCTTGCTATTTTAACTGCAACACTGTCCTTCGCACCAATTATATGTTTCTATATAGATCCACCCACGTTTTTATATATATGCATAGGATCCAAGAGGTGATTAATTAAGAGATTATTCCAATAGAGTAATCGTTGGAATATTGAC
>CM055095.1:41820683-41929722 GCA_029204225.1 Diphasiastrum complanatum | reverse complement strand
ATACACAGATAGAAAAAATGTATTGTTGCTATATTATACTGAAGCACAACAAAGTAGCAGTTACAACCAGAATGATGGCATAATTGGGAGGCTCAAAATCATTTGTCTCATGGATGGAGCATCACTTAGAGTGTGTCTGGATAATCTATATATAGACTTCATCCATGTATTAATTACATTAAATATTTGTCATCTAATAGGTAAGCCATTGTACTTGAAAGTATTTGGCTTGTGATGATAACTATACATTGTATATATGGTCAACCCGTAGGAAATGTTGATGTGGATGAGGACGCAGACGAGGACATCACAAATTCTCTCACTCTAATTTTAGGGGAAGTGGGTTTTCTCTCACTTCGCATTTTTGGAAAGAGGCTGGGAATGTTCTTCATTGAAATTGGACGACCTTCGACATTTTCTCTCTTTGAGATTTTGCGAAAAAGCCGAAGATGCCCTAAAACAGTTCAATTCTGAGTAGATGACCTTCGAGAATTTTCTCTCTCTTCGCATTTTGCGAAAAAGCTGAAGGTGTTGAAAACAGTTAAACTTTTGTATTGTGCATAAGTTGACTTCTTAAAAAATATTGAACGGAAGAAGTCAAAGATAAGTGTCGCGCAGTTTTCGGGAAGATGCGAACTATTCGACACTTAGTGAATTTCAGCAAACTGTTGAAAAAGTGAAGTGCTTCTGCAGACTTGTTCTAAATGCTAGTTCTTGGAAGTTGTTGAAGATGGCCAAGTCTTCAACGATCTCAAATTATTGAACGTAGCATCTAAACTTGAAATCATGATAGGATTGGTTACCCTTTGCTGGAGATTAGCCAGAAGCCCGTTGTAGACGTTCTTCAAATAGTTTGGCTATCTAAGCTATGATTCCTACAGGTTTCAGATGAGGCAGACTTTGAACCCAAAATAGGTTTCACCTGACCCTAGATCTTGAAATATAAATTAGTCATTCACCAAGGAGACAACTATGGGCTTAATTTCCCAACAATCACTGATGTTGTTGTAGAAGATAATCGAAGAAGTCAAGACGCTTCGATGACTTCATCATATCATTTGTATAATGTCAACAAAGGCTCAAAAACGACAGAAGCAGAAAAACTTTAAGCAGTCCACATCAAATCAGAAACCGACTCAAACTCAAGAACAATTATCAAATCCACAGTCAAAGAAGAAGATGTTTTGTAAGTATTGCAAGCACACTAGTTATGAGATCCAGGATTGCAGGGTTCTGAAAGCAAAGAATGCCAAAAGCAAAACATATCAATAGGCAAATGCAATCCCAAGCACCTCCCGACATCAACATGGACAAAGGAGCATTTATGGTCAAAGATCGAAAAGCACTATTGGATAATTCTTGGTTTCTAGATTCTGGAGCTACTCAACATATGACCAATCATCGTGAGCATTTTCATTAAGCAGAAATCAGAGGCTTTCAACAAGAATTCTGCATGATCTCAGGAAGAAGCTCGACTTCTAGAGTATCAAATCAATTTTCATCAGCTACACTACTTCAGATCATGCTTAGAAGTTGTATGATCATGTTGAGACAAAGATATTCACTAGCCGAGATGTCATCTTCATCGAAGATCAGTTTATTGACCTCAAAGGTAAAGGCAAAGCTCATATAGTCAAACTTTGGACTCTTCTGGAACATCGAACTTTCAAGTTCCAAGTTCAACTATTCCAATTGAAGGTCCAAGCTTGTCTACTCTGAAGAAAATTAGTTCGAGTTCGTGTCTGCAGAAATGCAGAAAAAGGACCAACAGGTCTTTGTGTTTGCAAAAATACAAAGGAATTGCCCATAGGCAGGAACCGTCCCAAACAATAACCGCCTACATAATGGTTTCAACGAAGGCCAAGACCCGAAGACACGAAGGTCAAATGAATGAAGACTCGAAGGTAAAGATTTGAAGTTCGAAAACCGAAGGACCTCGCAGGAGAAGCCGAAGGCCGAAGGAAGACACGAAGCCACCAAGCTCAAAACACCCGAAGACCGAAAGATGGCGGATCTTCACGCTCCAATGATCAAGCCAAGTACCAAGATGAGTACCACCTCCACGGACAATGGCGACAACAAACTGATTACCGTTAGAACGTGCTTAACCAACCGTTCTTGTAATCAGTGATTAAAACAAAACCATCTTTCTCAATCCATATATAAACAAGACGAAGACGAGAGAATAGGTTGAACATCAAATTGGTAGAGCATCAATGTGAGCTAGGCATAGAACTGCCAGTCGATGTCCAAGAGTCCGCTGCTAAGCGAGACTATTTGATATAGTTTGTGAGAGACATAGTATCTCTTGTGCCGACGCGTTGGGTGGGTTTGTCACACAACGCTCTAGAAAAGATCATTGATGATACAATATTTGTTATGCACATGCTTTTCTTATCTTGAATGATATCGAATGTTTTGATGTTTGATCATTGAACTTAGTATATGTTCAGTTGTTTATCCTTTATTCCGCATCCTGGCTCAATCTTGTTGAATACTTAAATGAATTAATAACATAGGTTAGCAGCGTCTGTCTACACTTTGGAAGATTGTAGATCTAATCTAGCAGTAGTAGATGCTAGTCAAAATCAAATTTTATCCGAGTCCATCGAAGAGAAGAGAGTGCGAACACGAATCTCTTTCGGTTTCGTTTCGTGCACCAATTCATCACGAGTGGTATCAAAGCTGCTCATGAGACGAAGTTGATCCGATTTATTTCTTGCAATTCTCAGCATGCTCCCGACGTATCGACGACAAAGCTAAAGATGATGATGTTGTAATTCAGCAACTACAACATGATGAAGATCAACTTCGACCATCACCCAGAAGATCAACAAGAGTTAGCAGACCACCTAACAAGTATATCGACGAGTCAACTTACCTTGTTCAAGAGCCAACGACTGGTGAAGAGACACTTAGTGAGTCCGATTCCGATCTTTAGAAAGAAGCTATGGATACAGAATATTCATCTCTTATCAAGTAATAGACTTGGACAATCGTCGAATTACCTACCAGAAGAAATGTAGTTGATTGCAAATGGTTATTTAAAATCAAGTACAAGGCAAATGGAAGTATTGATTGAAGAAAGGATCGACTTGTAGCCAGAGTATTCTCTCAGGTACAAAACGTCGACTACACTGAGACCTTTAGTCTTGTAGTTAAACATTCTTCTATCAGACTTCTATTGTCATGTGTTGTTGCTGCAGATTTGGAAATACATTAAATGGATGTGCAGACAACATATCTTAATGGAGTTATCGAAGATGACATTTACATGGTGCAACTTGAAGGTTGCAATATCGAAGGTAAACACAATCATGTGTGTAAACTCCATAAAGCACTTTATAGCTTCAAGCAATTTGCTCAAGGATGGTCTCAGAGGATAAGTATTACATTGAAAAGAGATTTACCATATAATGTGTAATATGATCTGCACCCCAGGCACCTTTAACTGCATTCCCAAGCTCAACTGTTGATTTCTCAATTAGTAGGACATCAGTATCAGATAATTTCTCTTTTCTGAGCAATTTGGTTGTCAAGCTTTCTCCAGACTTCAACTTTTTAAGCCTTGTTGTTCCTTTATCTTCAAAATCCCGTGAGGCAAAAATCACAACTTTCCATATTGAGTGCTAGATTTTGGTCAATTTTTCGGAATGATTTGATAAGAAACGACGAGCTTTGGATCCTCCTATGCTTGGTTTGCAAGGGATGTTTCTTGTTTTCCTTGAAAGCTTCTCGTCCTTTTGTATTTTAATGTGTCCTTTATGAAGACAGGCTTTTGAGAAAACTTCCTCCAATCAAGTTATTGCTTGTTTGGATGATGACTTTGGCTTAGTATTCCAAGCAAACAAAACATGAAGGTATATCAATTTTTCTATAATTCTTACCTCTCCATGTAGTGTACAAATGTGGACATTTTTAAGAGGAATCAAAAGTATTGGTTTCCAGTTTGGATGTTATCAATTTTCGGACAATAATCTTGTCGACTTCGCTCATAAGGGCCTCTACAATTTTGGACTTGATTCGAGAATATCGGTGATTTCCTAGTAGACTCATCATTGACTTTTGGCTATAAGTCCTACACTCAAAGATTTTCCAATCATGTCCTTGTCTTTTAGATTTTGATGGGGTGACTAATGCTGATCTGCAAAATAAAAATAAGATTCAAAAAAACAATTCACAATCAATAATGTGCCAAATTCAACAAAACACATGAATAGTTTAAAACAAAATCTTACTTGAAATCTCAAATTTTTTTATTCCGTTGACCGCCACTTGATGAAAGCTCGCCAATACCTTTTAACATTAGTCTTTTTCGCTTATTCTTCTCTATTTTCTTCCATAATGTGTTCACTTCTACATTTATTTGACAATATGAGGTACGCAATGTTTGTACAATTAGTTTCATATTGTAATTTTCTTGGTTAAGGTTTAATATAAGATTTTGCAAACGAGAATTACCTAACTTCAAGATTTCATTCTCATATTTTGTTTGCAACAAAAGAGTTTTTTTTTTCTCTATAGTCAGTAAACAAACCATTCAACATATTTTCCAAACAATGGATTTTTTTCATTGAATTACCGATGCCATAACTTGTCAATCTTTCACAATAACCCAATACACCATTGTGTCCTTCACACAAAAACAATATGAGTTGTGTGACTGATCCAAAATTTGGATGTTGCATTGAGCTTGGATCGATTGGATATAAACTTCCATCAACCCATTTATTAAAAATTTTCCTATCTTCCATCCTGTGATGGATGATTTGGTGAGCTGGTAATGTGGATCCTTTCAGATTTTTTTTCAACATTGGAGCATATTCTGTAGAAAGATCAATATGGAGATGATACTTAGACATCTTGATAATCGATAGATTAATCTAGTAGAAAACCAAATTGTTATATATGTTGCAAGATATTAAAACTCGTCTTAATTGAAAAAATTTCAACTACAAAAAAGTTTGAAATGACCTTGGCACTCGTTTTGATCCAACACACTCCATGTTTCTTGCTTGATATGCAATTCAAAGCTTTGCAGTTATGACGCAAATGCTTTTTCAATAGATGTGTGTTGAAATTAAAAGATTTTGAATTGCAAAAGTTTGAAATAACCTTGCTACTCCTTTTGATCCAACACACTCCATGTTTTTTGAATTGCAAAAATTTTGATTCACGTTGGCGCACATTGTGATCCAATCTATTCAAAGTTTCTAGGATGATATTCAGCTCGATAAGTTTGTTCTCCTTTGATGTGCAAGCTATGAGTAGATGGAGGAAAACTTTGATGTGAAATACGATTTGCATTTACAAAAGAGGTCATGTTAGTTAATGCTAGAAGATTGAGTCTTGAAGTATGGACCCCACGCATTGTGGAAACCTAACTTCCAGTTAACTACACTGAAGAAACAAAGTGTTTCTGATTACAAAGCCTTGCTAGCCTTCAGTCTTTCACTTGACGAAGATGTTCACGAACTCGAACATCTGGAGACACGAAACACGAAGAGCTTCGTGAACACGAAAGTCAACGGAGACGAAGACAAACGGTTTGCAAACACGAACGGTTCGCAAACACGAAGGATCCACGAACGAGATTCCTTTGCGGTCCAGTAAGAGAGAAAGGCAGACGAGGTAAGCGAAACCAACGGTGGAAACGAAACCCGTTCTGTTCTCGCGTTCCAAGGAGTACCACCAGAGATCACGCAAGTACCCAGAAGTACAGAAATCTGACCTGATGGCATGACATCAGCAGATACTTCCTAGGTCGTGTCTAATCTGCCACTCTTGTAATTCCCTGATTAGTTGTAGATGTATAATCACTCTAATCTTAGGTTTGTGAAAAGTACAGTACTAAGGACCATAAATGGATCTTTGAATGATCCACAAGATGATTGTATGCTTGTTAAACAATCTATCAGAAATTAGTCATCAGAAAACAAGATCTAGTTTAGCAGCTTGATAGGAAACAAGTAGAGACAATCAAAGCATTGATCAAATAGTCTAATCCAACTCCACACGTGTGGAAATAAGGCTGTAGTACGGCCTGTAGACAATGTTTACATAGTAAAACACACTTCCTTTGCAAAGTTAGGTGAAAATCCAACATGTAATAAGGAAGTAGACTCCACTTTCTTGCCCTAATGTGAAAACCCTAGCCTAGATCCAAGAGTCATGCTTGGTAGGTGCATGGTAGGTACAAATCTCATCATAAATCATGGTCTAGATCCTACAAAGTAGGAATCACTACCAAATAGACACAACCACTCTTCTTGACTCGTGGTAACCTACTTTAGGTGTGTATGTACAAGTGGCACTTTGGCCATTCAAGTAACCAACAAACAATATTGACAAAATGTACAATATTCTACATGGCTAGATTTGCCAATGTAGGCAATTTTTCACACTCCTCCTCAAATCTAGCCTTGGAGATCACAATGCTTTTATCAATAACTCCAATTGAAGATCTAAGCTTGACAAATGAATCTTTAGGTAAAGGTTTAGTAAACAAATCAGCCAAGCAACTTGATGATGGCACGTGTTGGAGCTTGATCTCTTTAGCTTGCACTTTTTCTCTCACGAAATGATGAGCAATTTCGATGTGTTTGCTCCTTGCATGGAATGTAGGATTAGTTGCAAGTGATTGGGCTGATTGGTTGTCACAATAGATGATAGGGATCTCCTCCTCCATGACATGAAGCTCCACCAATAGCCTTTTGAGCCACAAGACCTCCTTGCATGTTGATGTCAAGGCCTTGTATTCGGATTCTGTGGAAGATAGAGAGATGGTATCTTGCTTTTTGGAAAGCCATGATACTACTCCATCACATAGAAAGGTTGCAAAGGCACTTGTTGATCTTCTATCCACTTTGTCACCTGCAAAATCCGAGTCACTATAGGCTCTTAAGCCAAGATTAGTTCCCCTATACAAAATACCAAAATTCTTAGTGAATGAAATGTATCTAAGAACTCTTTTGGCCATCTTCCAATGTGAAACTAGAGGACTTTGCATGAATTGGCTTAACTTTCCAACACTATAACTAAGATTAGGTCTAGTTATAGTTAAATAGATCAAGGAGCCAATAAGCCTTCTATATAATGTGATGTCCTCAAAGGATGCTTCATCACAACCAATAGATGCTTTTACATGTTGCTCCATTGGTGTCTCAATGCCTTTACAATTCTTCATTCCAAATCTATCTAGGATGGATGTAGCATATTTAGATTGACAAATAAAGCTAAAATCACATCCTCTAATAACCTCTATTCCAAGAATGAAGATCAATAGGCCGAGATCTACCATCTTAAACTCTTTTGCTAAAGCAATTTTTACATCTCTAATTCCATCTAGATCATTACCACTCAAGATAATGTCATCTACATACAAAACAAGAATAATGATCATGCCATCATGAAAACTTATATACAATGATGGATCATAGGCACTCATTACAAAATTGATGGAAATGAGAAAAGAGTTTAGCCTAGAGTACCATGCTCTAGGTGCTTGCTTGAGCCCATAAAGGCTCTTCCTCAAAAAACACACCTTTCCTTCATGCTTTGCCTTGATGAAGCCCTCGGGTTGCCTCATGTAGATCTCTTCCTCCAAATAACCATTGAGGAATGCATTTGTGAAGTCAAGTTGGAATTGCTCCCAATTGAAGGTTGTAGCAAGACTAATGATCAACCTGATAGTAACAAGCTTAGCCACAGGAGCAAAAGTCTCATCATAGTCAATGCCTTTGGTTTGTAAAAAACCTTTGGCAACAAGCCTAGCTTTATGCTTGCTTATTGATCCATCTTTATTATACTTCAATCTAAACACCCACTTGCAATCAAGAGGTTTCTTCTCTTGAGGAAGATCCACAAGATCCCAAGTATGATTCTCAATAAGAGCATCATCCTCTACTTGCATAGCATCCATCCAACTCTTAGACTTACAAGCACCTTCATAGCATGTTGGCTCATCTAACATTGAAGTAAGAAAGGTGTAAGATGTGAAAGATGATGAGCCTTCCCTTTGATCACCTTGACCATCATAGGTGAGCCTCAATGGCTCGGATCTTGCCCTTGTAGATCTTCTTGGAGTTCTTGGAGTTCTTGCATCTTGAGGTGGATCCTCAAGTTCTTCTTCACTTGGAAGCTCCTCCTCCATCCTAGCATGATCCTTGGCATCAAGATGATTAGTAGCATTATCATCCAAATCACAAGCATGTCCTTCATAAAAAATAACATCCCTACTCACTATTACCTTGCTAGTGATGGGATTGAAGACTCTATAACCTTTGCTATTCTCACCATATCCCACAAAGATGCCTTTGATGGATGTTGCATCATCCTTCCTTCTCTTATCCAAGGATTGGTGTACATAACAAGTGGATCCAAAAACTTTGAGATCTTTGAGATTGGGCTTCTCTCCAAATAGAGCTTCAAATGGTGTGATTCCTCCAATGGCTTGGTTTGGCAATCTATTGCACAAATAGTTAGCACAAGTTATTGCTTCACCCCAAAATGGTCTGGATAGAGAAGCATCTAGCCTTAAGGCCTTAGCACACTCACAAAGAGATCTATTTTTTCTCTCACTCACTCCATTTTGTTGAGGGGTGTATGGACATGACAACTCCCTCTTTATGCCATTAGAAAAACAAAAGTCAATCAACTTATTGGAGATATATTCACCTCCATTATCACTCCTTAATACCTTAATCTTGGTACTAAGTTGATTTTCTACCAAAGTCTTGAAGTTTACAAAAGAATCAAACACCATTGATTTGCTAGACAAGAAGTACATCCAACAAAATCTAGAATAGTCATCAATGAAGATTACATAGTACTTGGCACCACCATTAGACTCATGTGAAAAACTATGAACATCCGAATGGATGAGTTCAAGAGGAGAGTTTGATCTTGATGTAGATCTTGAGAAGAGTAGCTTGTGAGCCTTTGAGAGGCTGCATGCTTCACATCTCTTCCCACACTTTGACAAATGCTTGGGGAGTCCAATCGCAAGCTCCTTTGTAGCCATAGATTCCATGGCTTTGTAGTTGGGGTGGCCCAACCTTTTGTGCCACAGTTCCACCTTTGATAGCTCCACCTTTACCAAGTTAACACTCTCCACTGCAATATTAGCATCAAGCTTAAACAATCTACCTTGCATAAAGCCTTTGGCTATACATTCATCATTTCTAAGGATGGAACAAACTCCATACTTAAATTGTACATCTAGGCCATTATCCATTAACTGGCCAACACTAAGCAAATTCTTGGTTAACTTAGGAACATAAAGAGCATTATCTAGATTCATCCTTTTGGATGATCCCACATACAAGGGAATTGCTCCTATTCCACTTATCTTACATTCTTGACTACTTGTAGTATAGATTGATCTATGTAAGTCATTGTAAGAAAGTAAGGTGGAGAATATGTCCTTTTGATATGTCATGTGGGAACTTGCCCCACTATCAATCCACCAAGAATCATTGGTGTTGCTCTTGGATGATGGTGGTTTGTTGGAAACCATCAAGGATGAATCTTCATCCTCCTCTTCCTCCTGATGTGCAATGTTGCTTTGTTTGCTCTCTTGTGCCTTTTTCTTCTTGAGACATTCTGATGCAAAATGTCCTTTCTTTCCACAGAAAAAACATTTGTACTTGGATTGTCTTTGATCTTGCCCTTTGAGCTTGAAGCCTCATCCTCCTCCTTAGTCTCCTTGAAGTGCTTCTTCTTGCCATTGGTCTTCTTCTTGCTTTTGAATGAGAAATTAGCTTTCTCATCACCATCCTGCAGAGAAATAGCATTCATTCTTGCATTGGTGTGCAACATCCTACACTCTTCAGCTACTAATACACTGTGTAGCTTTTCTATAGTAGGCAAAGTGTCTTGGATTGCAAAGCTTTGGACCAAATTTGTAAAGCCACTCCCTAGACCATTTAGGACAATCTGAACAAGCTCACTATCTTGAATCTTCTCTCCAATGGAAGCTAACTCCCTATTAAGAGACTTCATTCTTAGCACATAATCTTGTGCACTCTCATCACTCCTCTTCATGCTTTGTAGAATCTGATTCCTAAGCATGAGAACCCTCGAAGTGTTACTAGACTCATAGATAGATTTTAAAGATTCCCAAGCCTCTTTAGCACTCTTACATGATGATACTTCCCTTAAAAGATCATTGCTTACATTCATCTTAATACAATGAAGTGCAAGCCTAAGCCTCTTCTTGTATCTCACTAATTCCTGTGCACCTAGAGGTTCATCTTCATCATCTATTAGAAACTCATAAAGATCCTGAAGCACCATTAGTGACTCCATCCTCACTTTTCAAATAGCATAATTGGTAGAATTTGACCTCTCACTAGCTTCTAGAAGGTAGGCTCCCATGACTTCTAATCCAATAGATGGATTTGTAATCACAGTTCTATCACTCCCTCACAAGCAAGAATGAAGATAAGATGAGATGAAAACTACACTCAAGCAAATCTTGCCAATCTTGGCTATTCTTGGACAAAAACTGACTCTATCTCTCATTCACTTTGATGTACTTTCAAGACCTGGTTTTCACTTTAAGAAGGTCTGAAATCAGCCTAGATTAATTAGTTTTCATGAAACAAATTCAAAACTAATCAATGGCAAGTGATCTTGGTAGCTTATCCTAGGATTTGCACCAAAAATTACATCAAATTGACACCATATGAATTTTCTATGATCCAATGAATATGGGTTATTAAATGCTGGTTCAGAGATGCCCACACGTGTGAACAGTACGGATTTTGATCCTGAAAAAGTTTGGGATCAAATCCCCTCACCAAAACCTGGATACCAGCTCGCCCTTCCAATACTAGCTTTTTGCACCAAAACCTACTAAAACTGGATTAGATTCAAACACAGATCAATGGCCTTGTACTTGGCTCTGATACCATGTGAAAAGTACAGTACTAAGGACCATAAATGGATCTTTGAATGATCCACAAGGTGATTATATGCTTGTTAAACAATCTATCAGAAACTAGTCATCAGAAAACAAGATCTAGTTTAGCAGCTTGATAGGAAACAAGTAGAGACAATCAAAGCATTGATCAAATAGTCTAATCCAACTCCACACGTGTGGAAATAAGGCTGTAGTACGGCCTGTAGACAGTGTTTACAAAGTGCCAAAGTTGGGTTTCATTGGAAAAAATAGAGTAATCACCATACAATGAGAGGAAACTCGAGTTTCTCCTTGAGGCTCCAAAAAGTTTCTATCTTCTCACTATGGAGAATGGAAATACATAGTAAAACACACTTCCTTTGCAAAGTTAGGTGAAAATCCAGCATGTAATAAGGAAGTAGACTCCACTTTCTTGCCCTAATGTGAAAACCCTAGCCTAGATCCAAGAGTCATGCTTGGTAGGTGCATGGTAGGTACAAATCTCATCATAAATCATGGTCTAGATCCTACAAAGTAGGAATCACTACCAAATAGACACAACCACTCCTCTTGACTCGTGGTAACCTACTTTAGGTGTGTATGTACAAGTGGCACTTTGGCCATTCAAGTAACCAACAAACAATATTGACAAAATGTACAATATTCTACATGGCTAGATTTGCCAATGTAGGCAATTTTTCACAAGGTTTACATAGAGAGACCGTGCTTACTGGATAATGCTTGACACATATCAGAACATGATACACAGATAAGTCTGATGCTAGTAAGCAATCAAGATGAATACAGACAGAAGCTTCGCCTGTGTGCGAGAAGATAATTTTGTCTAGGATCAGAAGATCCAATTGTTCGCTAGTGAAGCGAGACTACTACTTGTGAGAGAGCCGTGCTTCTCTCACGCCAACGCACTGCGTGAATTCGCATGCAGTGCCCTGAAGAAATCAGAGAAAGTCAATATAGATTATTTTTTCTGGTTGTGTCTGATCTTGGATGTCGAATGCTTATGCTGTTTATTTTTCATATGTCTGAGTTTTCTTGTTCCTTTTGAATTTCGCACCTTGGTTGAAATGAAGTCGAATGCTGTATTACTTTTATAAACGTAGATCAGTAGTAACTGACTACTCTCTGGAGGATTGTAGGAGTGTTTCAGCTGGCAGTGCCCAGCAAACGCACCTGAACTCCATCCAAATCTCAAAAGAGAGTCGCAAATGTTTCGTGAATTTTCTTCTCACGATTCTCATTAGTCGTATCGGAGCAACGCACGACTCCCAACATATACATGTTACTAGTGAGGTCATGTTGTGGGCAGACCAAAAACTTGGTTGGAGTTTCAAAATTCGACAATTTTTTCTCTCTTATGTGGCATTTTGGAACTCCTGTAATGTAGCTCTCGAATCAAAGAACAATTAGAATAAAAGCAGAACTATTGTGTTATTATTTTGTGGGTCTTATCGGTTGATTAGGACTAGTTGGCCTCACCACAAGGCAAGTCGACAGAACATGCGTCCCATCAATGGCAACCTGGATCATGCATGGGTTGCCAAAAAAAAAGCTATATGTACAATGTATTTTGGTTTTTGGAAATATAGTTGCAATGTGAGCTTGGTGTGGGAGAGTGTTTTTTGTGTATGTTACTATGTTGCATGATCTGTGATCCTGTTTCAATTGAATTTTAAACTGGTAGTAGAGCCGTATAGGGAGTGTGCACAGTACAGAGTAGCCATTGAAGATAGCTTCGGGAGAATAGTTTTCTGAGAGTTTGGGATTTTCGACGAGTAGAAACGAAAAGTGAAACACCGGTGCATAGTTTTAGGCATATGGAGGGTTGCCAAGCTCAGTACAGGGATCTTTAGCCTGTGCATAACATCAAATGGGGTAAAACATGGTTAAAAATCGATAATTTTGCAGTTGATTTGTGAAAAAAATCGGGTGAGAATAACAAGTTTTTCACAAAATCAAGAATAACTTTACCGTTCGTGCACCATTATGGAGGTCGTAAGGACATGAAGGTATCCATTCTAGTCCACTAAATAGCCATAAAGAAAGAATTGCCAATTATTAAATAGCCTAGTGGTTTTTTGGCAAAAAAAAAAGGGTGAAAAAATGTTTAAAAAATCTCTTTTTCAAGTTGGGCTTATTCCACCGTGTCTCCATCTTTTTTTGGCAATTGAATGTTCTACGGACTCATAAATGGTAGGGCGCCTTTAGTCTAGGCCTAAGACGACATTGAAAGTGCTCAAAAATTGAATGAGATCAAGCCAAAGAAGAGGATGGAGGGTGCTACCACACAAGGAGAGACAGCTTGTGCATCTACATGAAGAAGATGTAGTAGTGTAAAAGAGTGTAAAAGTGCTCTAGGTGTCCATTTCAATGCTCAAATTCGCTCCCAACCACAAGATGCCCACATTCACCTAGGGCCATGATTTAAAGTTGATTTGGTGGCCTAGATGGAGTTCTCTACTTTCAATGGCCAAGATTAACTTGAAGGGAGAAGTGCCTTGAAGAGCAAAACAACCTTCAACTTCATTAAAAAAAATTCAATTTGGATGGACCCAAGGCCCAAAATTGCTTGAAAAGTGAATTTTCTTCACTACGAAGAAATAGTTGATTTTTTAAAAAGGCCCTTATTTTCACTTTAACGGTTTTGGACCAAACGAAGGCATACGAACTCCAAACAAAGGGAACCCGTATTGTACCTACAAGTACGGTACCGCAAAACAAAGTGTTTGCCATGGAGGAAGTGCTCAGAGAATGCCAAAATGGATTTCACCACTTTATAGGGCACGAAATTGGAAATTCGTGGTGAGAAGCATTTTCAAAAGCGAAAGCGATTTGGCTTTCAATTTTGTGGCAAAGTGGCGGGTGACTTGGTAGGCAAAAAATTATAGATCTTTATTTTTGAATTTTGACATCGCCATTTACTCCGACATACTCTTTTTAGCCTACAAGTGGAGTTTTAGGCATTTTGGAGATGGCAAACATGGGAGAGTCCATTTTGGGCGAAAATAACAAATTGGACGAGATTTCCAACTATGCAGTATAGAAGTTCAAAATGAAAAACCTTTCAGAGACGATGAGAGAAGACTGCCAAGTGAAGCAGACATCAAAGTGCTCGACATGAAGATGAGGAGGGCGTTGACCTTTATCAACAACATTGGTGAAGGACCACATCATTACCCACATCAGTGATGTTGTGACACCAAGACAAGCCTGAGATGTACTAAAAGAGCAGTTCGAGACTTCAAACCCATCAAGAATTATGTCTTTGAAGTCAAAATTGATTAGTGCCCGTATAGAGCAAGGGGAACACATTCAAACATATATGACCAAAATCAAGGCAATAAGGGACGAGCTACATTCCATAGGCGAGCAAATTTATGCACTCGGATTTGTGTGGACCAATGAAGACAATGTCAATAGGTGGAGTGTTCTACTTCTTAACGTTCATTGATGATTATTCGAGAAGAACATGAATCTATAGGACATTTGAGTGCTTCAAGGGCTTGTAAGGCATTGGTAGAAAACCAAAAGCAAATGCCAATATCAAGGTGTTGACATCATATTAAGGAGGTGAGTATCGTTTTACAACATTTATCAACTTCTACAAAGAGCATGGAATCGGAATCAGGCAACAATTTGAACAAGTTCATACACCTCAACTGAATGGGATAGCAAAAAGAAAAAGGGTACGATTTTGGATGCAAGGTCTATGTCCATATCCATAAGAGTGAGGGAATTATTTCCGGTGCACTCCTTTGGATTAGATGGTTTTCATCTTATTATTAGAACAGGATGTTTCTTCTTCAAAGAGTAGTATGTTTCTCCATAGAAGGATAAAACCCTTCTAAAACCCTTCTACCTTTCCATATAAGATACTAAACCCTTACTTCTATGGTCGTTTGGATCTCTACCTCTTTCAGTTTCAACACGAAACAACGGCTCAGTCGGCAGCAGGAGGGTGTGTGAAGATGATTTCACGCACCTGCTTTCATGGTTTGCATAGTGCGATTGTGCAAGTTTCAGGAACAAATTGGTCCAAATTCTAATCTCTCTAGGGTAATCTGTTTAAAATGTTGCTGTTATCAGTGCGTGATCGCAATTATGTCCGAAGGTTATTCAGGGATGGACGATTGCAGGAGGCTTTGCACGTTTTGGATTCCTTAGATCGACATGATTATAGAAACATCTCGGTTTTGTATGTTGCCCTTTTGCAAGAATGTGCAAAACTGAAGGCGTTAGCCAGTGGCAAGGAGGTACATTCTCACATTGTCAAGCTTGGATTTGAGTCTAATGGATATGTAGCCACCACGCTTGTGAACATGTATGCCAGATGTGGGAGTCTGTTGCGTGCGCGTGAAATATTTGACAGAATACCTAAGCAAGATGCCGTTCCATGGAATGCTATGCTTTCTGGGTATGCGAAGCAAAAGAAGTGCGGAGAGGCTTTGCAGTTGTACCAAAGAATGAAGTTGGAAAACGTTAAGCCAGACAGAATCACTTATGTTCTAGTATCTAATGTGTGTGCGAGTTTTGCAGACCTAAAACAAGGCAGGCTGCTCCATGTTGACGTAATAAAAGCTGGCTTGGAGTCAGAAATGTATGTTGCAAATGCTCTTATTGATATGTATGCAAAGTGCGGCAGTCTTGTGCTTGCGCGTGGAGTGTTTCACAGGATGGCTCAACGAGACACCGTGTCTTGGACTGCGATGATTGCAGCTTACTCCAAACTTGGGAGCAGCAATGAAACAATCCAAGTCTACAAGCAGATGAAATGCGAAGAAGTGGAGCCCGACCAGGTGACTTTTGTCTGCCTCCTTGGCTCATGTTCCCGGCTAGCAAGCTTAGATGTTGGTAAAATGATACACTCTGACATTATCAAAGCTGGTTTTGATTCACACATTTCAGTTGGAAATGCACTTATCACCATGTATGCGAACTGTGGATGTCTGGTCAATGCCTTAAATATTTTCAATAAAATGGTTAAGAAAGACATAGGGTCCTGGAATGCTATGATTGCAGGATATGCCAAGCTTGGGAATGCTCACAACGTTTGGGAGCTTTATCAGCAATTGAGGGAGGATGGATTAAAGCCAAATGGGTTTACTTACGTTTATATCCTTGGTACATGTGCCAGCGTAGAAGCATTGGAACAGGGAAAGAAGGTTCATGTTGATGTTTTAGAATCTGGTTTGGAATCGGATGCCTTTGTTGGAACAGCCTTGGTGACCATGTATGGAAACTGTGGTGAATTAGAAAATGCTCGCCAAGCATTTGACAGAATGTCAAGACGTGGTATAGTCCCCTGCAATGCAATGTTAGCAGCTTATGCCAAGCATGGGGAGGGTCACAATGCTTTAAAGCTATGGAGGGAGTTAAAACACGCAGGTTTGAAGCCAGATGCAGTTACATTTGTCTGCATCCTTAATGCATGTGCTAATTTGGAAGCTTTAGACGAGGGAAAAAAGATCCATGCATCTGCAATTGAAGCTGGTTATGAGTTAGACGTCTTCGTTGGAACAGCTCTTATTAGCATGTATGCCAAGTGTGGGAGTGTAATACATGCTCGAGAATCATTTGACAAAATGTGTGTGCGAAACCTTGTTACCTGGAATGCCATGATTACAGGATATTCTAGACATGAAAGTGCATTTGAAGCTATACGCCTGTACCAGGAAATGAAAAGTCGAAATATTAAAGCGGATGAAGTCACCTTTGTCTCTTTACTTCATTCATGTGCCAGTCTTACTGCACTGGAAGAGGGGAAGCAGGTGCATTGTGACGTCATCGCTGCCGGTTTAGAGACTAAGGTTATTGTGGCAACGGCTCTTATTAGCATGTATGCCAAGTGTGGGAGTCTTACGGATGCACGTCAAGTATTCAATAGTATGCCCAAGAGAGATAGAGTTTGTTGGAATGCAATGATTACTGGTTATGCAGTTCATGGGAATAGCAAGGAAGCTTTCAGACTATTTTGGAGGATGCAAGAGGAAAACCTAATGCCAGACGAGTTAACTTTCACAAGTGTTCTCACAGTATGCAGCCATCTGGGGTTGTTGGATCAGGGTCGTAGGTTATTCAATCATATGATTCAGGTTTATCACTTTACCCCAAAGTCTGAGCACTTTGTATGCATGATTGACCTTTTCGGAAGAGCTGGGCATTTGGATGAGGCATACAACTTCATCAAGGCAATGCCGATTCCACCAGATGCAAATATCTGGAGGGCTTTTCTTAGTGCTTGTCGGCTCCATGGCAATTTAGACTTAGCTGAAGTTGTTATAGAGCAGTTAATTGAGTTGGAACCAGGAAACCCTGCAGCATATGTCCTTCTTTCCAATATTTATGGTGCAGCTGGCAGATGGGAGGAAAAAGCCAAGGTGAGAAATTTGATGAAGGACAGGGGTGTGAAAAAAGAGCCAGGTCGTTCCTTTATTGATACAAACAAGACGGTGCAAGAACTTTTTGCAAATGATCAGGCTCCACTTGCATAGTGAAGAAATGTCTGCAGAGTGGGGAGAGTGACCATGTATATAGAAGCAGCAACCAAAGTTCATGAAAGGCAATTGTGCTGCATTTTCATTATTTCTACCATTTTTATAGCTTCTGGGTGGGACTAGCCACCCCCTCCCAAACCGAGTTAATAGTAAAAGTGAAAAGAAATAGTCTTATTATTGGTGAATTCCTGGCTATTGTATTTGTGGTTGCAAGCATGTTGCCCTAGTACTATTCCTCATATTTTGAGGATCTTCAATTTGTGATGGTTGTTATCCTCTCACGAATCAATTGCAGAACTTATTGGGCAACAAATTATTGTGCAGGATCGCCATCATTTTGATCCTTTCGAAGAATCATTTTATTGTTGGGATTTTGAGTTATGGTCTAAAAACTGGATGATCTGATTGACTTTTGAGAGTTTTGTTGAGACTTGAGGTGTAAAAAACCAAGCATTTGCATGTGATTTGAGGCTTAAGGATGCAGACGCTGCTCAAGAAGGTACAAATTCAAAACCACATGCACAGAATCATATTGGGGAGCATCTTCCAAGTTAAGCGTAAGCGAGTTAGAGTAAGAGTATTATAAAGAGACCAGAAAAACCAAGCATTTGCACTTGACTTGAAGTCTAAGAATGTAGATGCTGCTCAAGAGTTACAAATTTTTAGCAGCATCTATCATTTTAAGGTAGACAAAGTAAAGTGGAGTAAGAACATTGTATACATTAATCGGATAACATGAGGTCCTGCTTGTCCAAGCAAGTCTGATCTACACTCAGCTATATGACACGTTGAACTTTAAGCTCTTATTTCTTCTCATTCTATGGTCTATTTATCAAACCTGAAGCCAAGTAAAGGCTTATTCGTCTAATGACAATAGTAGATTTTAACCTCTTGTCGATCAATATTTATAGCTGATTAACTTTCAGGAAAAACTATCCACTTCTCATATAGAAAGCTCAGTTATGTACCTTGATGCATGTCCCCAAGTTTTAGAGTGTGTATCATATTACCGGCCAGCAGTATAGTTGTACATTGACTGCAGTATTTGCCAAGGGCTTCAGATTCCTTGTTGGTGACTGTTATGTACAGATTCACAGGTCTGAGTATCTATGATGCATAAAAAACAGCAGAAGGCATTCACATAGCATTCTACAACTAAGAAACTATATGAATATCAATGGTCGCTGAAAGCTCAGGCAGATCTCGAACTAAGATCTCCAAAATAGTACAACTCCCTTACAAGAAGCCCAATATTCAAATGATCAAAAACTAGCAAATGACCAGCCTTAGTGGCTATTTATAGTGGACAAACTCTACCTCCCTTTATATTGATTTGGAATGAAATTGAAATTCAAAAATTAGGGCCAAAAATAAAAAACCATGTAAAATAGTATTTCTAGGCCCGTCATGTGTAAATGTAAATTGCGTGTCCACTAATACTGTCGAAAGTAGAGAAGTATGGACTATAATGCGTGTCCATAACACTCCCCCCTTCTAAAACAGTGCCCTCAATGTGGGCTACAAAATTCTAACTACTAGAGCTACTTTAGGACCGTTGTATTGTCGTTTTCTTTCATGGGGTATACATTTTGTGCTAGTGGTGTCAGTCCAAAAGCCGAATCCCCCTACAGCCGCGGATATCCACTTTCAATACGATGAAGCAGAGAGAATTATTAATCTCAATTCTAGTAGATAATAAGATTGGAAAAGTATGTAAGTAATGGAGATCGTCGAGCAACTGAGATATCATCATCAACAAGTTGCCTCAGTTGCTACTCTTGTCCTTGATGATGATACCTCAGTTGCGTGTTCCTGCAATAACGGTGAGTGGGCAAAAACATCGAAAGACTCCCATGTAACTTGTCATCAATTGGATGACCGCCCCATTGGACCAAAAATTGGACAAGACGACAACGATGACGTAAAACGACCCAAACTTGTAAAATAGCAGCAGGTAAAAATGGAAAAAGTTTGGTATCAGTAGGAAACAAAGGATCACAAGGTTCACCAGGAAAAAGAGACAAATGAAGTAGACTAACATGAGAAGTAGCAGATAACTGTAAATGATAGATAACAAGTAAGTTTTTTCACAATCTGGAAAGGACCATAGTAATGTGCAGACATGTTCTCACTAAGAGAACAACCCTGTACAAACTTATGACGTGCAAAAGATAAACGAAAATAAACAAACTGGCCCTCAACAAACTCTAAAAAAGACCTATGACGATCAGTCAAGGACTTATAACAATGTTGAGCTTGCGCCAAATGTTGTTGAGTCTGCACAATAAAATCACGAGAGTTAATAAGAAAAGAAGATAAAGTAACATGAACATCCTTAGGAGGGAGTGGAATACTCGGTAGTAGCGGAAATATCCATTAGCCACCATAAATGGAGACACATCAGTGCTAGTACTAACCGAACTGTTATAACTGTAGCAAAACACAAATGCTGATTCTAATAAAAAATGAAACCGTCAACCATATGTGCGAACTCAACGATATAGCTTCCCCAAGAAAGGATAGTAGCATTAGAAGACCAGTACCAAGGAGTAGGAACATAAGCAAAATAAACAATCACACTGCAATATCATGGAAGGCCAAGCGATATGCCAAGAAACATGAAGCATAAAGACATCGTCCTGACAAAGGATAGCTAGAATGGAGATATGTGCATCAACATGGTCAAAATTCCAAGGTATCTGTAAGGCCCATGAATGAGAAGTAGCAATGGCACACGGTACCCTGAAGGCATCGTGAGAAGATCGTCATGTCGAGAAATCCATAAGGTCCAAGAAAGCAACACATAATGTAAAAACACATGATGCATGGAAGCAGTAGCAGCAAATCTAGAATTAGTAGAGGCTCCAACAAAGAAAATGTAGCCGAAATACTAATCTAGAAGGACCTCATATGGACATACCAAGCCATCATAGGTTGCAGCAAAACGGATCGAGAATCAGATGACCCATCGAAACAAGCCACACACCAGGCGCACAAGACTCATCTAGAAAGGTCCCAACATATGAACACCCTAGATAAGTAGTACAGGCCATCTGGCAAATATCCTCGGATGGAAAATGAACAATGGTAAGAACCATAGGTGCATGAATCACATAAGGAATTGTAGAAATATCATGACACACATAGTTATTTGATTAATTAGAAAGTCAATAAAAGGACTTTAGGCCTTTTTGCGGGACTTTTAATGTCGTAGGGCCTAAATGTCAAGTTAGTGAATAAAGATGGGTTTCCCTCCAATTTGGATGGTTCTCACTCTTTTTTAAGTTTGAATAATTAGGGAGACAAAAATGGACCAATAGGATTCAGAGGCCAGAGTCCTCCTCTCTACTATAAAAAGCGACCAACTCGAGTTCCTACACATGTTCATTTCCTCATTTCAATAAAGCAGATTGGTTCTCTTGTGAAATATATTGATGAATGTCCTTGCTCTCTATTACTTTTCCTCCATCTCTCATGCTTTATTTGTGTTTTGCTAATTGTTGGATCTGATTGTTATTGGGATTGCATGTATTAATACTTTTTATGAGAGAGAAAGGGAGAGAGAGAAAGAGTAAGCTATCTTTGTTGTGGATCTAGTGTTAGTGGATGTAGTGTTAATGCTTAGGATTAATGGATGTTAGAGTTAGATTTGGATCTTCCATTCATGCTGAAATCTAAACTATACTATCGCTCTCATGGGAACGAATCTATGCATGACAACTAACTTCGTCTTTGATGCTAGATTGATTAGATCTTGGATTCAGGTTAGGCAAGGAAAAAAACCCACTACAATTTTGGCATCGTTGCCGGGGAGCTACGCCAATTTTTTGTTGGATTTATTTGTTCTATTCTCCTTAAATCCCATTTTAATCTGTCTCCATTCATGCTGCATATTTACTAACGTAGTCGCACAGCCTACATATTTACATGCAAATTCGCATAGATGAATAAAAGACAAAAGAATCACAACACTGTGTTTTTACACAGGTTATGGTGACAAGCAAAAAGGGGACACTATCCTATAGAATGCCAAAGGTGTCCTAAAAGCAAAGGCACCCTGTAAATCTAATCTTACAGCTATTCGTAAGAGTGACGCACTTTTTGCATCGTCATCACAAACGGTCACCTCAGCACTGACTGACATCGCACCCTTTTCACGCTTCCCCATGCAGCTGCGCTAATAGACTGGACAACGACTGCGGCCACCCACGATCTCTTACAGACTGCACATCCACTGTACTTTCCACATATGCACACCTGTAATATAATGTACATATACTAGATACTGTGAAAGATTCAACTAGTTTCATCACATTTGGCAATATTTCCATATTTGGCATATTGAGGTCAAAACTTGTTTTAGACTTAGAGGTTGACTTTTCAAAGTTCATTAGTCTAAATTTCATTTGAATAAACACTTTTTGAAAGTGTGGGAAAGATAGAATGCGAGTTTGAGTAGATTCAATTTGAATAAGTTGGGTACGTTGAATCTAGACCCAAAATTGGTAAGGTTAGCATTTTGGTGAGAAAGCCAAGTGGCCAAATGGGGTTTGGACCTGTTATAAAAGGATGTAACTCATGGAGAGAGTCATCTTCTCTCTTCTCTATCTCATTTCATGCTTATACATGGTTCTCTTGGGTTCTACTATCCATTGGTGCACTATCTTGGTGATTGCTTGCAATTCTATGTGTAGAATGATCTATATTTGTTATTTTTGGATTCACACATGTGAAATACAGTAGCTTGCTGGTTTTGTACGGACAGCAACAGTACATAATCATTTCATTCAAGTTTGATCAAGTTCTATTAGTGTTTGCATCTCAAATTGTGTGTAGATGCTGATTTTTCTACATTGGTGAAATTGGTAGTGTATTTCTCTTTCTAACCAAAGATCATTCAAGTAGATTGGATCTTAAGGATTTGAAATCTTTCACATGGTATCAGAGCTTGTGTTTCAGGTTACGAAGGAGAAAATCAGATATATCAATGATTTGGTGAAGATATCAAGTCTAGAGCATGCTAGAGAGGATTCTACACCAAAATCGGATTTTTTGCTTTTGTAGATTGGATCTTTTGTAGATCAAAACACTAAATAGGTCAATATACTTGTTCAATTTCGTTTTTTGAATTCACATGCTGGATTTGGCCGATTTTTGGATCATTGGTTCAGCCTAAGTGGTGGCTTATAGATTGCATATCAAATTTTCAGCATTTGCATGTAGATTTGGAATAGTCAGTTTTTTGTGATTTTGTCAAAACCCTAATTTTGATTGGATCTCTAGATAGTGAGGTTTCTGGACTTCATTTGAGTGTATTTCAATCTTAGGAAGTGGCAAAAGTCATTAGATTGAGGATAGATCATAGGTTGATCAAGATTCCATGATTCTATGTGTTAATTTGCTTGGATAAGTAAGTGCTAGAAGAGAATTTGTGAGATAGTTTCAAATCTTGGTGATTTCTTTTGAAAGCATTTGTTGTTGTTCAAAGGAGTGCTTTGTGCATTGAAACAGGTTGAAAGAGAAGATCAGGTCATTGTTACATGGCAACCTCAATTGGAGTCATGTTGGAATCCAATGATAGGCTTACCTCGACTAACTATTCATTGTGGAAAGTGAGGATGGAGTCACTTCTTGAGATGAATGATGTTCTGGATATTGTTATAGGTTTGGAGGAGAGACCAACAACACAACAAGATCAAATGAGGTATGACACGAGGGCCAAGAAGGCTCTACACATGATAAAGATGAATGTTACCAATGAACTTCTCAAGGAAGTTGGCAAGTGCACATCATCTTTGGAAGCTTGGAATTCATTGAAGAAGCTTTATGAATCCAAGTCTACTTCTAGAGTGCTGACTCTAAGAAGGCAAATCTTTTCTTTTTTGCAAAAGAATGAAGAAAGTCCAAGTACTTTTGTTTTGAGAATGAAAGCATTGAATGATGAGTTAGCTTGCATAGATGAAAGCTTTAAGGAAGGAGAGCTTATTCAAGTGATTCTTAATGGCTTGTTGGATGCTCATGCTAACATTGTTCAAAGTATTGCTATTCAAAAGACTTTGCCAAGTTTGATGTATCTTCAAGAGATCTTGATCAATGAGGAATATAGGCTTCAAGGAAGAGGTGGATCTACATCGACACTTCAAGAGGATGCTATGTTCACAAAGGGCAAATTCAAGGGCAAAACCAAAAGCAAGTGGTCTAAAGGGCAAGATCAAGTGGATACTTCTTCAAGTGGCAAAAATAAGGATAGATCAAAGCTCAAGTGCTTCTATTGTGGCATCAAAGGACACTTTGCAAGTGAGTGCTACAAGAAGAAGAGAGATCAAGGAGACAAGCAAGTAATCTTACTCTTGATGAGGATGGTTTGGATGTGCAAGATGCAAATGATGATGCTTTTGTGATGTCTTCATGTATGCTTGCTAATGATGGAGATGTAGATCCTTGGTGGATTGATAGTGGAGCAAGTTCACACATGACCTTTCACAAAGAATACTTCACTTCTTTGTTGGCATATGGAGATGACAAGAGGGTGATCTACACGACCAATGACGGTGAGTGTGCAATCAAAGGGATTGGCACAATTCCTATTTCTCTCTCTACAAATAGGAATGTTCATTTGGAGGATGTCTTGTTTATTCCATCTATTACCAAGAATTTACTTAGTGTGAGTCAAATGCTAAGTAAGGGCCTCAAGGTGGAGTTTGATGGAGATGCTTGTTTGATCAAAAGGAAGGATGTCTTGATTGGAAAAGGTCAAAGGCAAGGGAAGTTGTTCAAAATTGATGCTTGTGTTATTGCTAACCAAGTTGGATGTGTTGCAAGGGAGCAAATTTCTAATCAAGAGGTTTGGCACAAAAGGATGGGACACCTCAACTTCAAGTCATTGGAGGTAATGGCAAAGAAGAAGGTTGTGATTGGTCTTCCAAGTTCCTTAAGTAATGACAAGCATGTTTGTGAGTCTTGTGCTTTGTCTAAGTCACATAGATCACATAGACTACCTTATACTAGATCTATTTCTAGATCTACAAAGCCTTTTCAACTTGTACATTCAGATATTCATGGATTTACTACAATTAGCAATAGTGGAGCTAAGATGTATGTAACATTCATTGATGATTTTAGTAGATTTTGTTGGATCTATCTACTAAAGAGCAAGGATGAAGTGTATGATGTCTTTGTAAAGTTCAAGAATGCAAGGGAGAACCAATTCTCCACAAAGATCAAGTGCTTGAGAGGTGACAATGGTAGTGAGTACATATCTAACAAGTTCAAGGCCTTTTGTGATGAGCATGAGATCACGAGGGAGTATACAACATCAAGGACCCCACAACAAAATGGAGTGGCTAAAAGGAAGAATAGGATTTTATGTGAAAGTGCTAAAGCTATGAGGTTAAGTGCTAATCTTGACAAACCATTTTGGGATCAAGCTTTGTTGTGTGCCAATTTCTTGTGCAATAGGTGGCCGAGTGCTATTTTGGATGGAAGGACACCTTTTGAGATGCTATTCAAGAGGAGGCCGAGTGTCAACTTTCTAAGAACCTTTGGATGCACATGCTATGTCAACATTACTCTTGATGATAGGACCAAGGATGATCCATCTTCAAGAAGAGGTATTTTTGTTGGATATAGTGAGGTGAGTAAAGCGATGTCATTTTTGATGAGGGAAACATTCCAAAGGTGTCTTCAAGCATGATTGATGGTAAAGTAGATGGATCTAACATTCTTGATGTTGATGAGAAGGATCCTACTTTAGATGGTGGTGATGATGGACCTTCATCAAGTCAAAAGCCAAGGAGAACATCAAGAGAAAGACAAGTACCTTCAAGGCTCACATATGATCAAAAGGGTAAGCAAGTAGTTTCTGGAAATTATGTTGCTTTCCTAACCTCTTTGGATGAGCCTACAAGTGTAGATCAAGCAAGGAAAGAAGAGGAGTGGATCCAACCAATGGATCTTGATATCAATCTCTTATGAAGAGTGGAACATCTTTTGGAAGATCTTCTTGTGTACATGGAGCTATGCAAGTGGATGGATGTTATCTTGCTGTAAAATCAAGTAATGGATCTGGAGAACAAAGTTTGTTCAATGACTTTGATAGTCAAGTTGAAGATCAAGAGGTTGATCTCAAAGCGCTTCAACTAGTCAAAAGGGAAGTTGACAATTTGGAGCTAGTCAAGAGCATCAAAGGAGAGGTAATTGGCAAAGGTGTTATGGATCTGTTTTTGCAGCATATTGAGGACTCAAGTAAGGTCAAAGGAGCAGCAAGGAAGTGTTTTTCAAGTTTACTTTACTTGTTCTATCTCATGTTTGAGCAATTTCATGTGGATGTGTTCAAATTGTCAAGATATGGTAAAACTAGCTACATTGGTGAGCATTGTTTTGATGTTGGATTTGTACTAGCATTCTTGGCTGATTTTGCTGATAGAAATGAAGCTATTGGAGGTTCATTATGTCACTCATCCATGGCTAAGTTCTCAAGTGTTGAGCTACTTGGTGCCAATACTTGGAGATGGTAAGTTTTTGGTGAATTCATGGTCATTTTCTTGTGTCAAGTAGATCTTGAAGATGGAGTAGTGCAAACTACTTTATGGAGTCATGTGGTGCTGGATTTGCATCATTTATGTACTCACCTACTCATGGATTTCCAAGGTTTGATGGTTTCTTGTGGCAAGATGAAGATGGAGGCTCATTCATGGAGTATCATGGTGGATACAAGGCAACAAAGGACAAAGAAGGAGGAGACATGCAAACAAAAGTTGATCACTCACATTTATTGTTTGTTTGCTGTATTTTTCCAGAGAGTTCAGAGTTGGAAGCATGGTGGAATCATTTCATTTACATTCTATTTGATTCTTCATGTTCTAGTCACATTTTTACAGGTAAAATTGATGTAAGAAATAGTGAAGCATCCCAAGTGGACACTATTCTCTATATCAATTATGGTTGTTTCTATTTTGAGCATTACATGATCATTGAAAGAAGGCCTATTCTTAGGAAGAAGATCATTATTATGATGGATCAAAGTTTTATTTGAAAAAACTATGCTAGGAGCATTGGAAGCTAGGAAAGCGAGTTTTGAGGTACATCATTGGAACTTGAGATCTTGGCATATTGAATGAGGGATCATCACCTAATCTTTTTGGATTTTCAGATTCGGACTATGCTGGAGATATAATGGATAGGAAATTCATTAGTTCTTATTGTATTTTCATAAGTGATGGAGCTATATCATGGATGTCAAAGAAACAAGCCACTATCTCATTGTCATCTAGTGAGGCCGAGTACAAAGCTCTTACACATTGCACAAAGGAGATGGTATGGATCAAGAGGATGATCAAGGATCTTCACTTGCTAGATTTTTCAGAGAGCCCAATCATCTTTTGTGACAATCAATCAGCCCAAAGAATGGCATCCAATCCTATCTTTCATGCTAGGAGCAAGCATATTGAGATACAATATCATTTTGTGAGGGAGCGAGTCATTGCAAAGGAGGTGGAGCTTCAACATGTGTCTTCAAGGGAATGTGTAGCTGATATCTTCACCAAAGCATTGGGAAAAGACTTGTTCATGAAGCATAGGACTTCACTTGGAGTATTATCAAAGTCTATGCTAAAACTAGTTGAAGAGGGAGTGTGAAAGATTCAACTAGTTTCATCACATTTTGCAATATTTTCATATTTGGCATATTGAGGCCAAAACTTGTTTTAGACTTAGAGGTTGACTTTTCAAAGTTCATTAGTCTAAATTTCATTCGAATAAACACTTTTTAAAAGTGTGGGAAAGATAGAATGCGAGTTTGAGTAGATTCAATTTGAATAAGTTGGGTACATTGAATCTAGACCCAAAATTGGTAGGGTTAGAATTTTGGTGGGAAAGCCAAGTGGCCAAATAGGGTTTGGACCTGCTATAAAAGGATGTAACTCGTGGAGAGAATCATATTCTCTCTTCTCTATCTCATTTCATGCTTATACATTGTTCTCTTGGGTTCTACTATCCATTGGTGCACTATCTTGGTGATTGCTTGCAATTCTATGTGTAGAATGATCTATATTTGTTATTTTTGGATACACACGTGTGAAATACAGTAGCTTGCTGGTTTTGTACAGACAACAACAATACATAATCATTTCATTCAAGTTTGATCAAGTTCTATTAGTGTTTGCATCTCAAATTGTGTGTAGATGCTAATTTTTCTACATTGGTGAAATTGGTAGTGTATTTCTCTTTCTAACCAAAGATCATTCAAGTAGATTGGATCTTAAGGATCTAAAATCTTTCACATATACCATTTGTGTATTCAGGTTAATGGGTGAATAAGTTGATGAGTGAAAAGACAGATACAGAAGTAGACAAAGTAGATGTCCTGAGCATTGATGTCAGAATTAAGGTTTCATCCCTCTTTACAGATTGAAATAAGTTTCGTAGAGAACGCGGTTTCATCCACTAATATATTGTGCTCTACCGCATTATTGACATGTATACATGATATACTTAATGTGATATAGTTCATTGTTCTGCATTCAAGCAATGTCAACATTGCTATTCTTATTATTCATTTTTTTTTATCTTTCTAGTTGTTCTTTCTGGTAATAGACGATTAACATTTAGTCTTGTCTTTCGTAAATCATTCGTGACTAATTAGAAGTCGAGCACAGTCTAGCTCTTCGCGAATCATTCGCGACATATAATTTGTCTGGCAATTCTACAAATTATTCATCTACCGCTTTATCTATTAATGTGTGGCTACGTAATCTAGAATGACCGTGATTTCTATCACTAAAGTTCTGTCATTCTGATAGGCATAGTCATGCTTACGGAGAGAGTCGTATAACTCATTCCACTGTGCACGAACATTTTCTATTCGAGTTCGTTTCTCGTTCGCTTCTTGTTCAAGTTCGTGTCTCGTTCGTGTTCGTCATACATCTCCCCTCTCTCTCCAACATGGTATCAGAGCGATTTTCATAGCTTGATAAACTTCCACAGTACAAGACTCTACTAGCCGATAAAGTAATTGTTTTCTTGTTCTCTATTTTTCACTATCAGATTTTCATACTTAAGTCATTGATAGTTTCTCCTATCACTTAGACTAACTCTTCCACATGGATTCCCAAGGGAAAGCCAGTCCTATCATGGACAAGCTTGATGGAGCCAATTACCATTGAGGATGATCAGCGCGAAAGCTTTTCCATCCTTCAGCTTCCATCTGGCGATTGCCGCGTCATCCGCTTCGGGTTTTCCTCCTGCACCTGTAACAACATCGTACAATTTTTTTGCCATTAGCATAATTTTGATCTTAAATTTTCACGGATACTCAGATTGGCCATGTATCCGAGGCTCAGACATCAAAAGAAGTCTGGGACATTTTGAGCACACTGTACGAAGTGCGAGATATAGTTTCCAAGCTACATTTTAGGAAGAAATTCTACTCCCTCAAGATGACGAATGGTGATTCCTTGTAAAATCACATTAATCAATTCAAAAACCTGCTAAGACAAATGGCCACTGTCGGATCTGTCATAGACGATCAAGACGTAGTGATGCAACTGCTTACAAGCCTGCCAAGTTCTTACGACAACTGGGTGATGATCATTACAACTCATCCAGAATTGACTCTTTCGAGAGTCATTACTATGTTGTTGCAAGAAGACACGTGAAGGAACGAAGCCTCGAGTTCCTCAGCTGATCCTCACGCCTTGTACATCAACAAGAACATGACGAAGCAGAAGAAGAGGAAAGGCCCGAAGCAATCAAAGCCAGACCAGAAACCAGCTCAACACAAGGAACACAAAGAAGAGGCTGTTTTGCAGATATTGCAAATGAAACCATCCACGAAATACAAGACTGCCGAATACTTCAAGTAAAGGACAACAACAAAGGGCAGTCGAATCAAGTGGCAAATGCAGCTGCAGAAGCTCCACAACCCATTCAAGAAGCGGATCATGATACCTTCATGACCAACCATCAAGGAGCATCTGGCGACAATTCTTGTTTCTGGATTCCGGAGCCACTGCACATGAATAGCCTCATTGGCTGTTTCGAGTCCTATACACCTTACAGTACCCATAAATTCGTTCACCTTGGGGACAATAACACACAAGCTATTAAAGGTGAAGGCATTGTAAGATTATGCTTTGCAGATGATCAATCTAAGCTACTCTCCAAAGTCCTTTATGTACCAAATTTATCTACGAATCTACTCTTTGTATGCAAAATCACAGATCTAGGACATAGAGTAGAATTTGAATGTGATCAATGTAAAGTAGTTGATAGGACAGACAAGGTCCTAGCACTCGGAAAGAGGCATGGATACTTGTATAAATTGAGTCACTGCTTTTTTGCCTCTAGTCAGGCTCTCAGTAAAGGTTTACTTTGGCACTATAGACTTGGTCATTTAAATCATATTGTTGTACAACGAATGTATAGACAATCTATTGTTCTTGATCTCGACTATCCTCACGAAATAGTTGAGTTACCTGTTTGTCAAGACTGTCTAGTTGGTAAATAGACTAGGAAACCATTTAAGTCAAGCCACCAGCATGTTGCTAGAGGATTGCTAGATGTTGTACATTTAGATATTTGTGGCCTGATGAAAACTTCTCTGAAGGATGCCAAGTAATTTATAACCTTTATTGACGAATTCTCCAGAAGGACTATGGTGTATTCATAAAGAAGAAATCAGAATCCTTCAACTACTTCAGAATCTTCAAGGAGCATGCAAAATAGAAGACTGGAAGGACGATCAAGGCCCTAAGGTCAAACAACGGTGGAGAATATATCTTTGTCGAATTTAAGGAGTACTGCCAAAGCCAAGGCATTGAGCAGCAATTCATCACTCCTTACAGTCCTCAGTGTAATGGCTTAGTTGAGAGGAAGAACCGTATCTTGGTCGAATCTCTAAGTGTATGCTATCGCATGCATCATTGCCCAAGAGATTCTGGGCTGAAGCTGTCTCCACTATAGCTTACATCCAGAACATATGTTCGACCAAGGCTCTCTCAGACAAGACACCCCATGAGGTGTGGACAGGCTCTAAGCCTTCTTTGAAGAACCTAAAAGTGTTTGGGTGCATTGCCTATGCACAGATCCCAAAGGACACAAGGAAGAAATTGGACTTCCAAGGTCTCAAGACCATCCTGATCGGATATACTTCGTCTAATAACACTTACAAGCTGTACGATCTTGATACCCAGCAAATATTGTATAGCCAGGATACAATCTTTATCGAGGATCAATTCGTCGACCTCAAAGACAAGGACATTGCTCAAGAAGAACCTACATCACATGCCATTGACACGACAGTCTGAGCCTCTGGCTCAGGCGTGTCTATCTTCGACCCACTTCGAGACAACGAATCAAACGAAGATGTTGCTGCTACCCAGCAACATATCCTAGGAGCGGTTCATCAGTCGAATATTCCTAGAAGATCAAGCCGAGTGCGTACACAGCCCACAAGGTATACTCTTGAGTCTGTCTGTCTCTTGATGCAGGAACCGACGACAGTCCAAGAGGCACTTAGCCAACCAGACTCTGATATTTGGAGAGAAGCCATGGACAAAGAGTATTCATCTCTGATCAAGAATCAGACATGGTCATTAGTTGAAGCTCCTATTGGCTGCAATATCATTGATTGCAAATGGATCTTTAAGATCAAATATAATGCCAACGGAGCAATTGATCAAAGGAAGGCCAGAGTGGTAGCATGAGGATTCACCCAGATCCCGAATGTTGACTACAATGAGACTTTTAGTCCAGTCGTCAAACATTCGTCAATCCGAATGCTCCTGTCTTATGTTGCAGTTGCCGACCTCGAAGTACATCAATTTGATGTTCAAACAGCTTATCTAAATGGAGTTATACAAGAAGATATCTACATGATCCAGCTTGAAGGATACGTTCTGGAAGGCATGAAGAGTCATGTCTATAAACTCCACAAGGCACTGTACGACTTGAAACAGTTTGTTAGGGCTTGGTTTCAAAGGATAAATACATTCCTCATTGAACAAGGATTTAAACCAAGCACTATTGATTGCAACGTTTATTCGAAATTAGTGCAGTAATCCTTCATTATCATCACCTTGAACGTGGATGATATGTTGCTCTTCAGCAACAATACCAATATGGTTAAGGATTCGAAACAGATGTTCTTCTCAGAATTCGACATGACTGATCTAGGCGAAGCTCACTTCTATCTAGGAATTCAAATCTACAGAGATAGAGCAAATCAACTGATTTACATCACTCAACAAAGGTATCTTCACAATGTTCTTAACAGATACAATTTGATGAATTGTAAATTAGCTCACTCACCAATGGATCCAGACCTGCATTTGTCAAAGACCAAAGTCCCCAGACCAAGCAGAAAGAGGAGCAAATGAGAGAGTATCTATATCGATCGATACTAGAATTTCTCATGTATGCAATGGTCTATACAAGCCCAGATATCTCTTTTGTTGTCAGCTCACTCAGCCAATACATGGCTAATCCTGACATTACCCATTGGAAGGCTCTTATTCGAGTCATGAGGTATATTCGACCTACCATGGACCAGTGCATCTGCTATGGAGATGTTAGCAACGATAATCTTCATCAGCTCAGTGGCTATTCTGATGCAAGCTGGGGAGGAGATGCAGACAATCGTAAGTCCACATCTGGATTTACATTCTTCTGCAACGACGGTCCTATTTTGTGGAACAGTCATAAGAAAACCTCTATCGCACTTTCTTCTACTGAAGCAGAATACATTGCTGCTTCTCAATCTATTAAGGAAGTATTTTGGTTGCGAAATTTGTTGTCAGACATCAATCTGTATCAGTACAACCCTACAATTTTGTTTTGTGATAACCAAAGTGCTATTGCCTTATCGGCCAACCCTAGATTTCATTCTAGAAGTAAGCACATTGAGATCAGATATCACTACATCAGGGGCAAGGTTCTCGACAAAGAGGTGAGCTTAACGTACTGCAGAACGCAGGACATGGTTGCAGACATTTTCATGAAAGCACTCAATGTTAATGCACACAACAAATTTTGTGCATTGCTCAGTCTAAAGTCAAGGCATTCACGGATCCAGATTAAGGGGGGGTGTTGGATTTATTCCTTCTATTATCCTTAAATTCCATTTTAATCTGCCTCCATTAATGCTGCATATTTACTAACGTAGTCGTGCAACCTGTATATTTACATGCAAATTTGCATAGACGAGTAAAAGATGAAAGAATCGCGACACTGTGTTTTTACACAGGTCAGGCAAAAAGGGAACACTATTCTACAGAATGCCAAAGGTGCCCTCAAAGCAAAGGCGCCCTGTAAATCTAATCCTAAGGCTATTCGTAAGAGTGACACACTTTTGCATCGTCACCACCAACGGTCACCTCAGCACTGACTGGCGTCACACCCTTTTCACGCTTCTCCCATGCAACTGCGCTAATAGACTGGACAATGACTGCGGCCACCCCCGATCTCTTACAAACAACACATCCACTGTACTTTCCACATTTGCACACCTGTAATATAATGTACATATACTGGATACCATTTGTGTATTCATGTTAATGGGTGAATAAGTTGATGAGTGAAGAGACAGATACAGAAGTAGACAAAGTAGATGCCTTGAGCATTTATTCTTCATTCTTGTCAGAATTAAGGTTTCATTCCTAATTACAAATTGAAATAAGCTTTGTAGGGCATGCGGTTTTGTCCGCTTATATATTGTGCTCTACCCCATTATTGACATGTATACATGATATACTTAATCTAATACAATTTATTGTAATACGTTTAGATCTATGTCAACATTGCTATGCTTATCATTCATTATGTCTGATCTTTCTAGTTGTTTTTTTTGGTAATAGATTATTAACATGTAGTCTTGTCATTCGCGACTAATTATCAGTCGAGCACAGTCAAGCTCTTCGCGAATCATTCGCGACATATAATTTGTCTGGCTATTCGTGACAAATTATTCATCTAGCACTTCATCTATTAATGTTTGGATATGTAATCTAGAATGACCGTGATTTCTAATACTAAAGTTCTGTCATTTTGATAGGCGTAGTCATGCTTACGGAGAGAGTTGTATAACTCATTCTACTGCGCACGAACATTTTCTATTCAAGTTCGTTTCTCGTTCGCTTCTTGTTCGAGTTCGTGTCTCATTTGAGTTCGTCATACATCTCCGCTCTCTCTCCAACATTTTTCAGTTTACAGCATGTTTGTTGGGGTTAACTTGCATTAGACATCTTGTCGTGGCATGAATAGTGTTAGATCTGCATTTAGGGTTAGCTAGGAGTGATTTTTCTTAATTTGAGTGGTTTTGCTTGTTTGAAATCTAATCTGATTGTAGAACAGGGGAAGCTATTCAGATCACCAATCTTAAGATCCATTTGGATCTGAGATATCTGAGAAATTTTTTATTTTTTAAAAGTATCGATTGATTGAATTTCGAAATCTTATATAGAAATCAGATTCTTGAAAAGTGGAATAGATCTAGCAAATCTGATCTGAGATAGTTTTGATTGAAAAATTTAGATCCAATCTCATTGTCTGCTTGATTTGAATTGGTGAAGATGGTTGTTCCTGGAGGGCTCCTCAGGAAGTCAATCCAATCATTGTTAGAAGAGCACCCCATTTGGATCTACCCAAATACAATGGGTTAACAGATCCAATTAGATTTCTTCATATCTATGCTGAATCCTGTGAAGTCTATGGCAAAAAAAATTTCCAAGATAAACTTAAGCTTTTTTCTATGGCCTTAACAGACACAACACAAGATTGGTACTATAATCAAGATGAAACTGAACGTACAAATTGGGAGGTTGTTAAGAGCCCTTAATCACATGGTTCAAATCTCGGAAGTTTATGAAAGACCCTTTCCTACTTTTCAGTAAAATTAAAATGGGAAAGCGGCAAATGGTTCGAGATTACATTGAACGGGTGAACCGCCTCAGATTTGAGTGCGAACCTGAGCTGATTAACGAAAATGCCATGATTATGTGGCTTTTGTCAGGTTTTTCTAAACGGAGTAGACGTGAGCTGAAATGCCATATTGAGTATGCACTCTTGCAAAATGCTATGGACGAGGCAATTCGAATGATGAGCCAAAAATCAGTATATTGTCTTCTATAGCAGGCAGACTACTACGACATCCACCACTATTGCATCAACAAATGCCAACGCTATTGCAGAAATGATGCTCAATGAGTTTGAGAAACTTGGGAAGAACCAGCAGAAACAGAAGATCAAAGCATTGGAAGATTTTCACAAAAAAGCAAACAAGGAACCTGAGAAGTTTGTGAAGACTTTTCATACCAGGGAAAATGTCTGGTGTTCTATTTGTACAGGAAATCACATAGTGAATGAGTGTCCTCAATTGAAAAAACAAATGGAAATCAATGTTTGCCATTTGTGTAATTCGTCTGATCATGATACTGCTTTTTGCAACTTCAATTCTCAGATAATCCAGCAACGGTATGCCCAAATGGGATATCGAGAACTACATTATGGAGGAAATTCAGCAGCTAGACCTCGACAATCTGCTCTTGGATACCCAAAACGTTTAGCCTTACCTGTCCCACCAAAGCACTCCGCTCCTCCAGCCAATTTGATGGAACCAAAACCGTACAGAAGTGCTGAGCAATGGAACTATGGTAATGAGCAAGAAGGTGAATCTTCAGAACAGTATGCTATTTATGCTGCCGTGCAAGAACAAGCATCTAGAGACTGGACCAGAGCACCGCTTGGATGCTTTGCATGTGGAGAAAGTCACAAAGTTGTAGGATGTCCAAATAAAGAGAAATTTGTACCATTTTGTCGTGACTGTGGTTATGGGCATTTCTATAAAGACTGTCCAGCAAGACCGAAGCCACCACCAACTACAACTCCTGTAAATTTGATAACAATCAAGCGAAGACCAGAAGCTCAAAATAAATCGTGTACCCTTGATGGTGGTCACCAGAGCACAGAAGCAGAAAGAACCAGTGGCGGATCCAATACCTACTGATTTTATACCGTTAACCGATATACCAACAACATCTGGAGTCTATTCCAATCTTCATGCAGAAAAAAGAAGATATCAGGATATGAGACAGTGGATTAAACATCTGCAAGAGGAAGAGGAGCTTGAAGCTACTAAAGCAACAGCCTAAGTTTGTTCTTCACCATTGCAACCACCAAGAAATTCACGTACAGATATGAATGACCAATTGCATCATCACGAAGAACCCTTCAAGATGACTGAACCAGAAGTGCCGCAAACAGAACTGCTCATCAATATTTATAGTTCGTTATTACTTTCGTAGTAATGGACTTACCAGAAGCACCAAATGTCTACCGAGTTCTATTGGGACGTCCATGGTTACAAGTTGCGCAAGTAATTCATAACTGGGATACCAGGAAAATCACTTTTGAAAATTGTGAATGTGCAGTCAAAGTTGATCCTACAACTTGGACTATTAGACCAGCGGTTCAAAAAGAGGATGATGATTCATCAACAATGGATCATACTTGTGACCGACCATAGAAAAATTTGGGAGCTCATTACGATTCTCAAACGGATACTGTCAGCTGGAATGAAGCTCTTGCAACGATTGATTGTACAGCAGGATATGTGTGTCAACAAGATAATTAGTCAGATTTGAGTGAGATTTTCTTATTAGATCGAACCTTGGATACATCGATCATTTTTCCACTAAATGTGTTGAATGTTGCTTGGATATCAACAAAACCTATACCAGATCCGATTGAAGATGACCTCATACCTGTGAGGCATGCCTTGACTTATGATGACAATGCAGAACTTACGGATGAGCAGATTCTCAATCATATGGATCTGACCAGATTTGGAGTGCATAATGTTCTCGATGAACCAATGATAAAACCGTCTAAAGTAGTTATATTGAAGGAAGACATAATTACAGGGTCAATGACGAAGAAACAAGCCAAACAACATTATAATACGGTCCTAAAATGGGAAAATCTTCCTCAAAAGATTGATTCAGCGAATGTGCCACTCTTACTCGATAAAGACAAAGGAAAAGTCGAGGATGATTCTACAATTCAGAATTCTACCAAGACATCATCGTCTCAGAAGTCATCACCTCCACGATCAATTCCTACTAAGAAGGCTAAGCGAAGATCCAAGACAAGTCCTTTCGAAAAGGAACAAGTAGATGTAATCCAACATGATATGTCCGAACATTTTAAACGTTATACATTGGATGATGTGGTTATCATGTTACCTAAAGCACACCGTGAACCCGAAGAACACGTGCCAGACTCGCAAGATGTTTACGATGGCCCAGCTAGGACACAGCCCATGAATCTTGCCGAATCAGGAGAACCACAAAAGATTGTACAAGTTGGATCACAACTTAATCCTGAACAATATCAAGCACTCCGCATGTTACTTATTAAGTATCAAGATTGCTTGCATGGACTTATCAAGATCTGAAGAGTATTCCGACGTCAGTTATTGAACATACCATACCTTTAGTACCCGATGCAGTTCCAAAGGTATGTGATATCGAGACATGGTATTGCCACAGATTTCTCTAAAATCAAGATTTTTGTGGAATTGCCACCGCCAACAACAATTCGTGGAGTTTATGTGTTTATGGGTCATGCGAACTACTATCGAATGTTTATTATCTTCTTTGCGAATTTAGCGAAACCTATATACAAACTGACTATTGTTCCTATTTGGACAATAGAGGCGTTAGAAGCCTTTGAAAAAAAAAAAGCATTAACTTCAGCACCAATACTTTGTTCTCCAGATTGGACGATTGAATTTCATGTTCACACATATGTCTCAAAATATACCATTGGATCAGTTTTGACGCAGCCAGGTGATTATAAAAAAGATTATCCTATACGATTTGCAAGCAGACAGCTTACAGATCCAGAGAAGAATTATTCAACAACAGAACGGTTAAATGATGGATTTGTGGTCCGGCTTCCAACACCTGAGCGACGGCTTTTTCATAGTCACAGATAGTTGCTTTAGCTCCCCTCTACAGCAAACTGCAATACCAATGGATACAGGGCTGGATTCAAGCATGGACCAAGGGGGAGCTCCAGAAATAGAAGAACAACCTCCAGTTGTACAAGAAGCAGTGGGGCCATCTTCATCAAGGACCACACCGTTATTCAGAAGGCCCATCAGCGTCGAGGACCAGATCCAAAATATCTTATCGCAACATCCTCATGAGTCCTCACGTGGTGGTTGGGTCCTTAAGTTCAAGACCTCGGAGATAGAGACCGGGAAAGAATTGGACAAAATACCTGCATTGGGAGAGTAGCCGGCATGGAGAGTTATTGTTTTTAAGAAAACTTCGGAATCAATCAGGAGTTATGTGGCCAGCCCTCGCCAATTGCGGGTAGATGCCTATTATGTGCCAATGTCGAGAAGGAATAAATGGAAGGATTTGGGATTGGCTATGGAAAAAATCACCATCCATATGCCCAATTGGCCAATCATCCATCAGCCATATTACTGGACGATATCAATAGATTTCCATCGGGCCTTACAAGCATACCAGTGGGAGTATATCCACTCCCCCAACCCGACAGTGCGACAATCGACAATGTTTGCAAAAGATTTAACTCTGTTGACATCAATGGCAACTAGATGGAATGATTGTCTTCCTCCTCTGGCATTCGATCCAAATAAGCCAATGGCCTCAGAGAATATCAGAGATTAGCTGCCAGTTGCTCATTTATATTTTCGTGCAACAATTATGTGAGGCTCCTGGGAATCTCGCTTCACATCTTGGACGACCTCAAAGTGGATTGCAGGAGCCCATCGTTGTTTTCTGCCACATAATTTGGATTTTAATACTGCCCGACTCGACTTTATGGAGAAGGTGCAATACCATTTAATAAAGATTCATCGCAAAGCTAATAAAAGTCCCCAATAACTGCATCTTGCAGGTGTTGTGGGACCGCCACCAGTTTCGGTGGGGGATACTGTTGGAGGGTCTGCGGATGCCAAGACAACTCTAACCCTAGTTAATAAGTGAGAGGGATTTGGCACCTTGTGTGTGTAAGTCCAACCCGATGATCACATAGTTATTTGATTAATTAGAAAGTCAATAAAAGGACTTTAGGCCTTTTTGCGGGACTTTTAATGTCGTAGGGCCTAAATGTCAAATTAGTGAATAAAGTTGGGTTTCCCTCCAATTTGGATGGTTCTCACTCTTTTTTAAATTTGAATAATTAGGGAGTCAGAAATAGACCAATAGGATTCAGAGGCCATGATCCTCCTTCCTACTATAAAAAGGGACCAACTCGAGTTCCTACATGTTCATTTTCTCCTTTCAATAAAGCAGATTGGTTCTCTTGTGAAATGGATTGATGAATGTCCTTGCTCTCTATTACTTTTCCTCCATCTCTCATGCTTTATTTGTGTTTTGCTAATTGTTGGATCTGATTGTTATTGGGATTGCATGTATTTATACTTTCTATGAGAGAGAAAGGGAGAGAGAGAAAGAGTAAGCTATCTTTGTTGTGGATCTAGTATTAGTGGATGTAGTGTTAATGATTAGGGTTAATGGATGTTAGAGTTAGATTTGGATCTTCCGTTCATGCTAAAATCTAAAGTATACTATTGCTCTCATGGGAACGAATCTATGCGTGACAACTAACTTCGTCTCTTTGACGCTAGATTGATTAGATCTTGGATTCAGGTTAGGCAAGGAAAGAAAAAAAACCCACTACAATCATTAAGATCCACCAATCTATTCTCTTGATCTTTGGTTTAGAAAGCCAACACAATCTACAACATTTGCAACATAGAGAATCAACATCTACTTAATGAAAGAGATGCAAACTCAATAAGATTTTGATCAAACATCAAAAATATGAAAAGCTGAAGTTGCTTTTTATACAAAAATAGTAAGCTACTATATTTCACACGTGTGGAACTGAATATAACATAATATGAGCATTCTAACACAAGATTGCAAGATATCCCAAATATATAGCACACCAATGGACATATGAACCCAAGAGAAGTCATGTATAAGCATGAAATGAGATGAGAGATATAGAATGCTTCTCTTCCCATGTGTGTACAACTACATATAGCAGATCCATATCTCATTAATGATCTTGGTTTCCCTCCATATCAAAAATCCTACTATTAATATGGACTAGATTCAATGTCTCCAACATTCAAATTTGAATCTACCAAACTCGACCTCCTACTATTTCAGTCGAAATCCTGTTAGGATCTAGTGCAATATGCAGATTACATAAATCAACACCATAGACACTCCTCACAAGCTCTCAAAGATGGAGCTAATAGATTACAAAGAAACATTGTACATATAGAGCATTCACAAACTGCATGAAAAGGCAGGTGTCCTAAAACTGGCCTACCACCTGTCAAACTAAGGTCAGGCCCAATATGGCCAAATTCAACCGACAAACTTGGGACATGCCCCCAAGTATATCAAGTACTATAAATAACTCTGTACAGGCTAATTCTTCTATGTGTGGCTACTCGTCTAACCCAAGTAGCCGGCTACAGGATCAGTGCCCAATCAATATACCCTAACAGGTCACGTCCCGATCACAACCATATATAGTAAACCAAATAAACTATACAGTAATTACATCATCACATTTAGAGCTTATACTAATGAATCAGATCAAAACTGATTTACAACTCTCTCCCTTAATCTCAAATGTGATAAGAGTGAAAAACAATAATTTGTAGCAATGTCTGGAGTGTCCAAAAGATGTTATGCATGTCCTGCTACTCTGTACTTGACTCACACTCAAGCACACCAACAAACCACTAGGTTTGGCTCACAAAGTATCATGTAGACACAATGCTCATATAGAGAGTCTACCACACTCTCGACCAACTGACCCATCCCCAATCCAACTTGACCACAAGTGGACCACATGAGCAACATGGCTCATATTGAGGAAATCCCATTGTGACCATGAGACTTACATCCTCCATCTAGCTAGGCTGACATCCTATCAGACACTTACAAGTACAAACCTATAAAGCTGACATAAATGAACGACTGAGGCTCAACTTGAGGAAATCTTACTGCCACCATAAGATTATACCCTCACTAGATAGACAGCTAGTAGACAATGACAAGTCAATGAGCATAAATGACTAATTTGTTTCACTGTAGCAAATGCACAACCACATAAAACTCCGACTTAGATCTAGACTTCCGTGACAAGGCAACATGCAAGCCCACACACACTCATGCAAACCAACATGAATGACAAAGCGTCAAATACATGACCAAGGCCTGGTATCCTCGATGGGACAATGTTTGGTGTCCCATTTGTACCCAGAATCACACTTCGAATGAGTGTCTGGTACTAAAGCAGAATTTGAAGCTGACGCACAAGCAATGCATCCTCGCACGACACTGCGTATTGCCCCTACAACCCACAGATCATACAAGAAAAGAGAGCTCAATTCCAGACCTCTTATGCTTACCATTAAGGAGCACCTAATGCAGCACCAAGGCTTGGACCAGGCCCTCAACAACAAAGAATGGCACTACCAGCACCACTAGGGCCAAATAATCCTCAAGTAGCCTAGGTGAATCTCACGATGGCAGAAGCTGAAACATTTTCCCAACAGGAAATGCAACAATGGTATGGACCTGATGAACCATTCATCGATCCTGCTATTAATGAGTACTATGCCACATACGCTGCATAGCAACAACACCAAGGGGACAGATTATATGGATGTTATGGATGCGGAGCAGGACATAGGATTGTCGAATGTCCAAACAAAGGAATTTATTGCCCTTTTGTCGCGAGTGTGGATGTGGACATTGCTACAAGAATTGTCCATTGAGAGCCAGCACTAGTGCACCATTGCATTGGATTGCAGTTCAATCAGCAGGCCCAAACACAACTCCACACTCAACTATACCAAGGAGACTTCCCTATTGTAACGTTCCAGTGTTAGTTGTTACACAAGCACAAAAGCGCAAGGAGGTAGCTCCATCATGACTGCACTCTGTATCAGTGCCAGCTGATCAACCTTCAACATCAGGTTGAGCGAGATTACCTTATCTGAATGTGAAAGATGAACAAAAATGATACCAGAAGATCAAGCATTCGATACAAGAAGCACAAGCGGAGGAAGCTGTTCAAGCTGCACATCAACTGACACTGCATCAGAAGGAGATCAATAAGTGAACACACTGCAAGGTTCACCACACAGATCAGATGTGAATGTGTGACTACACCATCGGGAAGAACCATTCCATATGGTAGAACCTGAAGCTCCAAGGACGGAACTACTGATGAGCATCTTATCCAGCAGAATGAACATCTCTATTGGAGAGTTCCTTCGACTTGCACCTCAAGCAAAGGGTCTTGCAGATTGGTTGAACATTGAATCAGACATACCTTCCAAAGAACCATTATTTTGCATCGGTTTCAAAGAATCCAACAATGTTTTGAATGTGGGAGCGGCTTGGGAGAGTGAGCAGCACAATATAACTCTTCCTATCAAGCACAAACTCTTCAGAGAAGAAGCTGTTGTTGTAGATGGAGGATTGGGTGCCAACCTTATCTCCACTACTTTGTATGAGAAATGGAATCTACAAGGCCTGAAAGCTGCCAAGTTTGCCATCAAACTGGCTGATCAATCATGTGTGCAGCCGAAGGAGATTGTAGAAGACATTCCAGTCAAGATAGCAGGGGTGCAATTTGTTATTACATATGTGGTGATAGACATTCCCGAAACACCCACTGCCTATCGAGTTTTGTTGGGACAACCCTGGTTGCGAATTGCACAAGTAGTTCATGATTGGGGGACCGACAAAATCACATTTGAGAACAAAGGGAGGGCAGTAAAGGTGGATCCCTCCACATGAGCGGTGAAGTCTGTACCACCCAAAGCTGATGACACTTCTTCCACAATGGACCATAGCATTGATCGTCCAAAAGCTTCAATGGGTGTTCATTATGATTCACAAACAGATACCGTGTTGTGGATGGATGCATTGGCAAATATTGACTATATGACTGGGCATACATGTCATCTAGATCCAGATTCAGATTCACAACCCAGCGAATCACCACCGAGATGATTCACCCTTGACATGCCTATCTCATATGGGGTGAACATGATAAATGTAGCATGGCTGTCACTAGAACCTATTCCGGAAACTGTCGAAGATGATTTAGTTCCTTGGCAACATGCATTGTCCTATGACGAGGAAGCTAAGCTGACAGATTAGCAAATCCTACACCACATGGATTCTACGCATTATGAAGTTCAACGAATACCAGCTCAACCGCCTCAAAAATCTCAACATTCTAAAGTCTCCAAGATGCCACCACCGAAAGCACCTATACCAGAGAAAAATCAACAAAAGCGAAGATACAATCAAGTGATCAAGTGGAGTGATTTACCCGAAGAGGCTATAGCATCAGTGAATGAAGACATTTGGAACCATGTGGCGAATGTTAAAGAACCTCAACAGAAGATAACGAGCAATGAAGTAGCAACAATTAACAACAATATACAAGGCAAGAAGAAAGTTGCTGAATCGCATGCTCAAGGGTCATCCGACCAAGCTTCGACATCAGCTTCAGGAATGTCAGAAGCAATGCACGAGATATCACTCACGAATCGTGCTAAGATCAACCTTTTGAAGGAAGAAATGAGTAAGGCGCCAGTCCATGATGTGCCAGAAAACTTCAAGAGTTATACCTTGGACGACGTGGTGACTATGATGCCAAAAGCGCAATGGGAACCTGATGCAAATTAGAAAAAAGAAGATCAAGTCTACGAGGGACCGGCTCGCACTCAACCGATGAATCTAGCAGAGCCAAGAGATGAAGACAAAATTGTTCATGTGGGAGCACAACTCACACCCTCACAATTCACCTAACTGCAGAAGTTATTGACGGAGTATAAAGACTTCTTTGCGTGGTCTTACAAAGATTTAAAAGGAATTCCATCGTCTGTAGTCCAACACACGATACATTTGGTCGAAGGAGCAATGCCAAAGGTGAGCCGATATTACCGCTGCAACCCAAACTACACCGAGCTAATCAAGCAAGAGTTGAAGAAGTTGCTCGATGCCGATTTCATTTATGAAATTGAGCACACAGAATGGGTGTCACCCATAGTCATTGTTCCCAAGAAGAATGGCAAAATGCGGATTTGTGTCAATCTGAAGGCACTTAATGCTGTGACGCGGAAGGATCACTTTCCCTTACCATTCACAGAAAGCGTCCTGGATCGAGTAGCTAGAGCGGAAGCCTATAGTTTTTTGGGTGGCTACAACCAAGTGAAGATTGCACCGGAGGATCAACACAAGACTGCATTTTCTACTAAATGGGGTACAGATGCCTACAAGGTCATGCCATTCGGTCTTTGTAATGCCCCTAGCTCTTTTCAACGTGTCATGCAAAATGCATTCAAGGACTATTTACAGAAGTTCCTAGAAATCTTCCTGGATGATCTTTGCGTGCACGGATTTAATGATGAACACTTATCTCAGCTAGAGAAAGTGCTTATATAACTCCCTCTTGATCCAATGCTCATCACAAAAGGCCTTGGACTTGGTTGAGATATACTCACCATTGTCACTCCTCAAGCACTTGATCCTTGTAGAAAATTGGTTCTCCCTTGCATTCTTGAACTTCACAAAGACATCATACAATCCATCTTGTCTCTTTAGTACATAGATCCAACAAAATCTACTAAAATCATCAATGAAAGCTACATACATCTTAGCTCCATTATTTCTAATTGTAGTAATTCCATGAATATCCAAATGTACAACTTGAAAAGGTTTATAGATCTAGATGTAGATCTAGTATAAGGTAGTCTATGTGACTTTGACAAAGCACAAGACTCGCAAACATGATTGATGCTAGTTAAGAAACTTGGAAGACCAATCACAACTTGCTTTCTAGCCATTACCTCCAATGACTTGTAGTTTTGAAATGCCCCATCCTCTTATGCCAAACCTTTTGAATAGGTATTTGCTCACTTGCCACACATCCAACTTGTTAGCAATAACACAAGCATCTAGTTTGAATAACTTCCCTTGCCTTTTACCTTTTGAAATCTAGACATCCTTCCTTTTGATCATACAAGCATCTCCATCAAACTCCACTTTAAGACCTTTAGTTAGCAATTGACTCACACTAAGTAGGTTCTTAGTAATAGATGGAATGAACAAAACATCCTTCAAATGAAAATTCATATTTGTAGAGAGAGAAATAGGAACTGTGCCAATCCCTTTGATTGCACACTCACCATCATTGGCCGTGTAGATCACCCTCTTGTCATCTCTATATGCCAATAAAGAAGTGAAATACTCGTGAAAAGTCATGTGTGAGCTTGATGCACTATCAATCCACCATGGATCAATATCTCCAACAATAGAGCTCAAACATAGAGACATCACAAAAGCATAATCATTTGTGTTTTGAACATCAACACCATCCCTCCAATAGCTTCATTTCTATCAACAAAACCAGCCAAGAATGCTAGTACAAATACAACATCAAAATGATGCTCATCAATGTAGCTAGTTTTACCATATCTAGACAATTTGCACACATCCACATGAAATTGCTCAAATATGAGATAGAACAAGTAAAGTAGATTTGAACAACATTTCCTTGCTGCTCCTTTGAACTTATTTGAGTCTTCAATAATCTACAAAAATAGATCTATAACATCTTTGCCAATTGACTCTCATGCTCTTGACTAGCTCCAAACCCATCTCTCCTTTCATGTTGTTGAAGGCCTTTGAGATCAACCTCTTGATCTTCAACTTGACCATCAAAGTCATTGACTAAGATATCTTTTCCATTAGTTTCTAAAAAATCATGAAAATATCCATCCACTTGCATAGAATCATCTACACAAGAAGATTCATCAAAAGAGGTTAGAAAAGAAAAGTGTGTATCTCCAACAACTTGCTTACCTTTCTCATCATATGTGAGCCTTGAAGGCATTTGTCTTTCCCTTGATGTTCTCCTTGGATTTTGACTTGATGAAGGTCCATCATCATCACCATCTAAAGTAGAATCCTTTACATCAACATCAAGAATGTTAGATCCATCCACAACATCATCACTTGAAGACACCTTTGGAATATTCCCCTCATAAATGATGACATCTCTCCCAATAATCACCCTATTAGTAGTAGAAATGTAAACCTTGTAGGCTTTACTCACCTCATTATATCCAACAAATATACCTTTCCTTGAAGATGGATCTTCCTTTGTCCTATCATCAAGAGTTATATTGACATAGCAAGAACATCCAAAAGTTTTTAAAAAGTTGACACTCGGCCTCCTCCTGAATAGCATCTCAAAAGGTGTTCTTCCATCCAATATAGCACTCGGCCACTATTGCATAGAAAATTAGCACACAAAAAAGCTTGATCCCAAAATGGTTTATCAAGGTTAGCACTTAACCTCATTTCTTTGGCACTTTCACATAAAGTCCTATTCTTCCTCTCAGCCACTCCATCTTGTTGTGGTGTCCTTGGAGTTGTGTACTCCCTCTTGATCCCATGCTCATCACAAAAGGCCTTGAACTTGGTTGAGATATACTCACCACCATGTAGCAGGTAGGGCGTGGCATAAATGCTTGCGACATCTGAGTGTGCTGCAGGTCGTTGGGAAACCGCCAATGTTGTTCCATCTCTGATTTCTTTTACTTGCACAAATGGTATTTGAAAACATCCTTCACTCCTTCCAACATGGTTAAGATCACTCCCCAACAAGACATTCAAGCGAGGATTCCACTCTCAACCCCCTACTTCACAAATATTGGCACAACCTCCATCAACATGCAAGTAAATAGCAAATAACTCCAAAACACTAGCCCACATTCTTTCCTCACCAAATCATTGAATCATAAATGCGACCATACCTCTTCCATACATCAACTCGTAACTCAACCAACTACTCATAATCAAGCATTCAACCCACTCTTAAATACAAACATTGGTCTTACTCAAAAACCCTAGAATACCTTGATCAAACCACTAATCAAGGGACTTCCTCCTTACCATTGCACAAACAAATCATACAACCAATCACTCCAACTTCAAACAATACCTCCAAGGCAACATTACTAACAAAATCCTTTCAATCCACCACAATCCCTACACAAGCATGGTAAGAAACACCCTACCCACCACCAATGGAACTCAACAATGCACTCCTCCAACTACACCATCCCTCTCAAAATTAGTATCACTTCCAATATCACTAATGCACATTGCAAACATCCAACTTCAAGCACTACACAAAGCAACTAACATCAAAGTAATACTAACTTTGAGTAACATTAGACACAAAATGGAACTAAACCACAAGCTCCCTCAAACAAACAAACAAACTCACACTCCAAAAGACTCTCAACCAACATGACTTCCAACTCAAATGACTTCTAACTAACTCTCAATCAACATGACACTCTCAATGCACATGGCATTCCACTATCACATCACACTCATCAACTCCAACTATTACCATCACCTCACTATCACATTATTAGCCAACTATCATCCAACTATATCTTAACACAAAGAGTGGCCTCCTTTTATAGTAAATCCCAAGTGTCCCCCTTCAAAATGACGCTTTGCCAATTTTCATGCCCTTTCAACCTTCTTTACATCTGTCCAATCCCCATTGGCAAGTACATCAAGTGGCCTCCTTGAGGGTGTAGGGGTCGGTGCCATTTAAGGCCCCTTTCCAAAACTAGCCAATATGCTTCTTTTGTCAATAGCTAGAGGAGGTATATACTAAACTTTGCTAGCCTCTAAGGCCTTCTTGCATTTATGATCCAAAAGGTGGTTGAAGACTCTTGCCAACCTCTCTCTCTCTTGTTAGGTGTCCTCTATTTCCCTCGATCCTCCATTTTCCTTGGCTTTTCATTTGATTTTTCCTTGTAGTATGCATAGCCCGGCTTTTGGCTTTTGGTTTCTCGAGATTACCGACTGACTTGCGTACTTTGTCCATTTCCCGTAATTTGCCCAATTTTACTAGTTAGGGTTTCTGCAAGTTTTCAGTATTGCCCATAATTCATAGCTTAAGTTTTGCCCGATAAATATTTTTCTTTGATGGCTCTTTGACTGGGGTTGACTTTTCTGGCATTCATGACTAGGGCTCCCACGACAACACGGTTTCCCTGAAATATGCACTAGACAACCATATATTAGTAAAACCAACTCTGTACATGGTAGGATTTTAGCACGGCTATGTCGGCTATTTTTACAACTAGCCAAAAAGCCGTAAAACTTTATCGCAGGCCATTTCTAAGGCCACAAACTTTGCTCTAGCCTCATTTAGGACGGGCTAGGACCCATTTCTAGGTGGACCAACATTTTTGGCCCGGTCTTACAAAACTTGACCACAAAATATATTTTTTTACGATTTTTTTTCGAAAGTCAGTTTCTTTCTTTAAACTGTGTCTAGCCACTTTAGGGGCAGGTTGGGACCCATTCTACGACAAATTTGTGCCAATTTTCTCTAATAATCGGGTTTTACATGCCGGTTTTTTCAATTATTGCAAACTTAAACTTCAATATTAGCCCGATTTTTTGTGCGGAAATATCGGCTAACAAAGCGATAATGCCTCATTGTACCACTTTGTAGCAGGTCTCACTAGCCAAAAATTGACCCAAATTTGGCCCTATGGTATCCAAATAGCGAACGTAGCCCATCACTAGGTCACCTAAACTCCGCTCGATAGAATGGTGATGAAAACACCTCGAAACACATTTCTCCCTGCTCTGTGACGTTGCTCTGTCCGTTGGCTCTGAGCCAAGGATTCATTTCAAAGGATGGTCCAAAAAAGGTGTCCTCTAGCCAAAGTTAGGCCTCTCCAAAGATTGCCCTTGCAAAATGAATTGTTTCTTCGTTTTGAAGATTTTTAATGAAGAAATGGCATTTCTGCCCTTCAAGTCCCTTCAAGCCCTTTCCAATATAGTATTGCCTTTGCAAGGCAAGGCCAACAAATATATGTAGTGTATATATTGTATAATTACCTACACATAAATCATAATTTATAACTCGTAGGATGATAAAATGTGTATGTGTCATACATATAATATCAAATGTGTGTGTGTGTGTGTGTGTGTGTGTGTGTGTGTGTGTGTGTGTGTGTGTGTGTGTAAGAGTAGTTTTAAACCATTTTCAATCACATGCACATCACACATGCATGCATGTATGGACATGTGCACATATTCTTTAACATAAATGAAAGGGCACAATACAAACCCCACCCGTGATAGTTGCCTCTTATGCAACAAAAAGAGAGGGGGACATTCAATATTCCACCCCTTCTAGCTACCCTTGATGCAAAATTAAGGGGCACTTAACTTTGCCCCACCCTCCTGGCTGCCTCTAATGACATGTTTTCTTGTAGTTAATATGACACGCATGTGTTCGAGAAAACCAAATGAGATAAGCCTTCGGGCTTGACTCAAATTTCAAATCATGAGGTTACATTTTGTCCATTTACTCTAGGACATGACAAAAATTGTGCACTTGGGTATTGCGCCTAACTTGAGTCTTAGAATCATCATGATCATTATAGTATCACCTTATGATATGGATAATGCATAACTTTTCAAGAGAATTCCACTCAATTTAGAGATTACACCACATAACTTCCATGAAATTCCTATTTTGTAGTGCCCATATTTTGTAGTGCCCATCTAATGGAGATGGGCAATGATAGCAATGTTTTTTTGCTATCGTTGCTAACCCTTGGATATATGTGGGCCACCACCACGTAGTGGTGGTGTGGAATACACTCTCCCAATTTTGGGTCATGTAGTTTCACTTTTGAATCTCAAAGAAATACAAAAGAAAGTATAGTAATGCAAGAGGATAAAATGAAAAAAATGTATACCGAGGTCATATTAGTAATCAATGAAAATAGATTCAAGGGGTAAAATATGACTTGAGGCTACGGTTACTCCACAGTCCCCCATCCATTCATCCATTCCCATATAGGAGAGTGTGTGTGCGAGAGAGAGAGAGAGAGAGAGATTTGGCGATGGTGGTCATGGCTGCAGGAGCTGGGGCAGCTATGGCGACCTCACGTCCCATGCATTCTGTGACAACATTAATAACTGTGGACGTGCGCTCAACCGGCAGTGCCTCTTTTGCTCGGCGGCAGCAGCAGCAGCACAAGTATGAAGTAGCCTCCTTGTCTCGTCCCAATTTGCTTGAGGCTGCATTCACTGGATTGCATTGCACAGATTTTGGAGCCTTTCTATGCCCTCGTCAACATCGTTTCTGTTCTGGAATCTCCGAGGTGGGTAGCATTTATATTGCCCAGATTAAATTTGTTCGTTTATGATCTGGATTTTAATGGTTCAATCCCTTCTGTGAATGAATAAGAATAGCTGGATTGGGATGGTTGCAAATTGTTGATCTGATGATTAGTTAGATCAGAGTAGGTGAAGGTATCGAATGATTTATGTATGTATGGAGCGTGAACAGGTAGCGTTACAGAGGTCGGCTACGCATCTTCAGCAGTCGAGGAAGAGCCGGTGGGCTGTTGTATCTGCCTCCTCTGGCCAGACTGAATCAAAGAAAATTTTGCTGATGGGAGGAACCCGGTTCATTGGCATTTATCTTGCGAGATTGCTTGTTGAAGCCGGGCATGAGGTCCACTCTGGCTCTAGAAGCATAGATATAAGTGTGTTTTGTGGCTTGCTTGGGGCAGTTGCAATTGTTGAATTTTGTTATGAAAACCTCTACGACTTCGTTAGATTATGCTCAGCTGCTTCTGAGACAGATGCTTTTCGAGTTCATTATTGTTTATGGAAAGGTTTGAGTTGTGCTTGAGGTTGTGATAAACAGGTGACTATGTTTACGAGAGGCAAAGCGGCAATAACACAACAATTAGCTGATGAATCGGACAAAGATTATGCAGAGTTTTCAGGCAAAGTACGTACGAACTATGTTTGGGCAGCTGCAAATTATAAGTTTTTCAATCCCCGGTTTACTACTAGCGACGCACACTTTGGAAATGTATTTGAAATCCTTTGTTGTCACAGACGAGAAAGAGAGCGAGGCATGCTTCACACATTAAATTGTTTTGAGCTCTGGTGCTTGCAGGTGAAGCATATTCAAGGAGATCGCCTAGATTTTGAAGGATTGAAGAGCAAGCTTTCGGGGACAGGATTTGAAGCTGTCTATGATATAAATGGTGCCATGTTGCTCCGTTTAAATGCCTATCTGATTATGCGAGCATGTCAATTATCATGCTTACGATAGAAGAAATAAAGAAAGCTTATTCCTTGACCAAATTTCATGGCAGGACGAGAAGCAGTAGAAGTGGAACCTATTCTGGAAGCATTACCAAACATTAAACAGTAAGCCTTTTCCTGGAAGTGGCTTTCTTTGACATACAATGGATGAAAACGTACTTAAGTATCCCCTTCGGCCTCAATTATAGGTACTGATTCAAATTTTTCATTAAGAGTTCAACTGCTGAACATCATCCCAGATACATTTTCTGTTCATCCGCGGGTGTTTATCTGAAGTCAGACCTATTGCCTCACTTTGAGGTGAGCAAACCAAACTATTTTCCGTTGAAAGGACATCCAACTTCAAGTTTTACAGGCAAGCATAGTTAGCTTGTGTTAGCAGTCTCAAGATTTATTTTCATTTTAATTGTTCAACCGGTTTTTCTCGCAATCCATTATTTGATTTTGATGCTGATTGATAGGTGGATGCGGTAGACCCCAAGAGCAGACACAAGGGGAAATTGGATACAGAATCTCTGCTGCAAAAGAAGGGTGTGCCATGGACATCAATAAGACCTGTATACATTTATGGTCCTCTCAACTATAATCCAGTGGAGGAATGGTTCTTCCATCGCCTCAAGGTCGGCAGACCCATTCCAGTTCCCAATTCAGGGCTTCAGGTCACGCAGCTTGGTCATGTGAAGGTACAATTGATCTTTTTGGGTAACAGCTTCTCTGGTATCTTGCTAATGTGAAGCACTTTCATATAAGTGTTTGCTGACCGTATAGAACACCTCTGTCTATTTCGAGTATACTCCAGCGCTCTCAATTGGCTTGTTTCTGTTGTGCAACGATACTTGGCAATATAAACTGGAAGCCTCTATATGAGTATGAATTCAAGACCGCATAAGCCTTTATTACTTGGAGCAGGCTTTGAGCTCTTCCAAGCTCATTAACTAGGTGTTTATTTATGTAGAATGTTCCTCTTGCAATAGACAAATCAATGCTTGTTGGTTTGCAGGATCTAGCTAAAGCATTCGTATCGGTACTTCAAAACCCGGTAGCAATTGGAGAGGTGTACAACATATCTGGATCAAAATACGTGACCTTTGATGGCATAGCTAGAGCTTGTGCCAAGGTACCGATTCCGCACCACAATACTTTTCCAGGAGGCATCTAATCACATTGATAAATCTCTCCTGTACAGCTATTAGATTACTACTCTGACCTCTGTTGGCATTTACAATCGTCTAATACCTAGAGATTTGTAGAATTGCTGGTTCTGTCCTAATCACTAAAGTAGCAAATTGAAGGATATCTCTGTGACGATGAATATCTTGATTTGCATAGGCTGCTGGATTTGCTACACCCGAAATTGTTCACTACAATCCCAAAGAGTTTGACTTTGGTAAAAAGAAGGCTTTTCCGTTGCGTGATCAGGTACAAGGACTTTATAGTTGAGTTGCGATCGTATTCAATCAACCGCATGTTCTTTGTCTAGTCAGACTGTCACATTAAACACCTAGTAAGACTGTTAGCAGATTGCAATGGAGGTACCTTGAAATTGTAGCAGCTTTGACTCATACGTGCTATGTTGGGTTTTTTGGGGAACTGTGCAGCATTTCTTCACTTCCATAGAGAAAGCCCAGAAAGATTTAGGCTGGGCACCTGAGTTTGGCCTAGTCGATGGCCTCGCAGACTCCTATAATTTGGACTTTGGTCGCGGGACGTTTCGCAAAGCTGCCGATTTCTCAACGGATGATATGATTTTGGAAAAGCTTGGGATCAAGGTAGCTGTAGCTGCATAGAAAAGCGTAAATAGAATGTTATATTGCTCTGACAAAGAAATAGCTTGCAGTGGCAATCTCATCTGTGCAATAGAGGGATAAGAAAATAGATCCCATTAAATGGGCTTCCAGGTGCAGATGCTACGATGAACAATTAGCGAAATTCAGAGAGTACTCAATGCAGCTAGCATAATCTATTAGTCTTTCTGTGGTGTGATCTTCATACCAAAGCCTGCCTCAAGCTTTGATTTATTAAGATGCATCCATTAATGTCAGAAGTTCAGCAATTTGAGAAAGTTTAGTCAGAATTTTCTAGTACAAGATTCTCAAGGGAAATGAGGAGCATGTTGCAAACTTCAAAAAGCGGAAATGGAGTATGCCTTGAAGGGGTTAAGGCCTTTAATTGCACACATAAGTATTATACTTCTGTAAAAAGATCAAGCCTATTGCAGAACTGACAATAATTAGCATTTGGCAAAACCTGAACATGATCAGTTAAATGCAAGTTCCCAAATTGTTGACTGCATTTCTACTCTGTACAGACGACTTAAATTTTCATGTCGAAGTCTAGGTTCTTTGTTCAAACTCAAGAACATGATTCTATCCCTTCCAAACCAGATTATAAAAGTGCTTATGAATTCTAGACAATGGAGTTTGTAGTACTTGAGAGCCTCTTTTGAGGGGTTAACTAGGGTCCAAGTCTTCCCTCCCTTCCTTTGCCCAAGGTTTACTCCTAAAATTACCCTAAACCCTTAATAAACAATGACATCTTTTCTATTAGGTGTAATTTTTTAAGTCAATGCACCTTGTTTGGGACATTTCCTCACAACGATATTGGAACTTGTTTTTTTGGTCACTAGTACATAAATTAGACTGATAAGGATCTCATTGGAGATTTCATAAAGTGTTTGATTTGGAATAAAGCAAGTGCATGATTCAAATATTCATCAAAGTTTGAATATTGTTTCTCGTATAGGTTCCAAAAGTTTTTGACCAAGTTGGCATTGGGCAAAATGCTCTAGATTAGAAAAAGCTACTTGAACCTCAAGTGCCATCTCTTGATTTCCTACTATTAAGAAAGAAGAAACATCACCATTTGAAATACTTTTACTACCAAATTCTTGTCTATAATAGCTGGTTGGACATGTTGCACAGAAGCAGGGTTCCCATAATCTTAAGCAAGGTTTCCCAACACATAATAGGTGCCCATTATTGAAAGAAAAACTCAAGAGAAAATCAGAGCAATCACATAGGCATAAAACTTGTAGCTATGTAAAGTCTATATTAAATGTTTGTTTTGCACACATGCATGGAGGGAGTGACAACATACACAAATTCCAAAAAAACAGTAGATATAGAAACCTATATACTGCCTTATGTGAGCAACATGAGATGATAATGAATCACTAGAGTAGATCAATGTCCAAGTTGTAGAATGGTGACAAGTAGGATACAAAATTTCAAAAGTAAAATTCTAGCCCAAATGTAATATTGACAGTCACAACCTTAACATCAAATCAAATGTTGTCAATAATTTACATCCATACCATTGTCCTAAATATGTGGAGGAACAAAACTTTACCATCTCAAGCAACAATTATGTCTTTCTATCAAATATGTGTAGAATTAGCTTTCACTTTTAAGCTTATTTGAAGGAGTCTTGGCCCCATACCTGACCGTTGGAACGATAGACTAATTCATCTATCTAAACAATTATAAGAGACTAAAAGATATTGAACCAACACCTCATATATGTGCATTTAAAATTTGGTCATTAAGTCAATAGCTCCCACATGACCAAATAAATTTGGTTGCGTAAAGAATGCCAAGCATAGATCCCTAACGCCAAAAGGAGTGCTATGGAGCCAAACCACCCAACCAAATAGAAAGTAAAGATCAACTCTCAATCAGCTTCACCCTCAAGCCACGATGATTGAATATAGGAGAGGAGAGGTTTCTGCCAACTAAATGTTGGAATTTATAAGTGGATCAGTAGGGCAAGATTTGTTGAAAGTACAGTACAAAGGACCATAAATGAACCTACATAAGGCTCCAAGAGTGATTGATTGATTGATACATCTATCTACTGCAAAACTAGTCACAAGATCTTGATCTAGAAAAGCAATATTGGATCCCACAATCAAGAGCAATCAAAACCATGGATCAAACTGTTGGAGTTTAATCTTTCTCCTACTCATCCTAACTGCCTTTCTTTTCTTCTAAGTAAATCACTCTCTCAAAATAATCTGCATTTTTGAACTGTTTATCGCAACAGTTGTTGGAAGTAAATCTTGTTTGCGCGTGTTGGCTAGATCTACTCACGATGCGGTGTAGTATAAAGAGGATCGTTTAAGTTTCTACCAAGCTTCAAACGGAAATGCAGAAATAAAGAACAATGATGAAGCACTAAGGCTTACCCAATTAGTGCTCGGAACGGAAATGAAACTACCTAAGATGACAAAATACAAAACCTTACTAAGGCTTACCCAACTAGCAAGATGATTAAACTAAATCCTAGATTAACACCCAAAGGGATTGAGAATGATAGAATGCGGCTAAACTAATCATAAGGCGATTAAAAACATGTCACAATAAAAACCAATGAAAGGAGGCAAGAGGAGGCTCGAGCACCTTCCCTCAAACTATGCACCTTCCAATGGAAACACAAAGAAATAGAATGATTTCTCAAATAGAGATTAATTTAGCATAAGATCAAAGTGTTATTTACAAGGCAAATACCTCGCCTTTTATGGCAAGGAGGGTCTTCCATAAGTATCCACTAACTTATGGAACTAATCTATTTCTAGCCTTTCTAGAACTTCTAACTTAGGATTTAGAGCTTCAAAGTTCCTTAACTTAGAAAAACTTAAGACAAAATATTTCTATTCTTAAGTTTCCTAAGTCTAAGTTCTAAATCTAAGTTTAAACTATTTTATTATTTTTTTAAGCTTCACTCATGGACTTACAAACACATGCCATGGCAGAAGTTTATTAACAGACACTCGTATCTGGACTTACAAAACACATGCCACAGAGTTTTATTCTTCTCTGTGTTAGCACAGATGCTAACATTATCCCCCTCCTTATTGGATTGGTGGTCCCACACTAATCGAAGCCTTTTCTTTCTGGATCTTTTGCGCTTTTTGGAGGCGAGACTGTTGCTGTCGAGAGTGGTAGATTGTGGTGCCGATGCCCTCCATCATTTGCCACCATAATTTGTTTAGGAAGGACATTGGTTTGTAGTAATGGAGCATACCTTATAGAAAGTTGTAGATTTTCCATAGCTCCACCATATCAACGTGCAGGGCTAAAGTGAGTGCAACACGATAATAAAGCATTGCTACATTGATGTGGTCTTCTTGTGTTCGCAATAGTTTATTGATATCAAGGGCTATTGGGGGTAGCCCTCGATCCCAAAAACCCCTTGAGTTCTATCAGAAATTCTACCAGGCCATACTTGTCCGCAAAATATCTGACGACGCGATCAGGATTGCCATGGTGCTTGTAGTAGAATACACAGCAGTTGGTGACCATGTCTTCGGCTAAGTGCTCGGTATCGACGCCTATGAGCTTGGGCCAAAATATCCTATTCTTGACCTTGGTTACCCGTTGATAGCTCCCCAAGAATCTGTCCACATGTAGTGCAACTAGACTCCAACTGGATCTAACCAAAAACTACATCCTGCTTACCAAATAATGATGGATAGAAACAACATGTGATGCCAACCTGGAGATCACTGTGCATATAACCATGCAGCTCACCTGATCACTCGCCAAAGTATTAGTTGTCACTCCTTGAGCAACCATCTCCATCCCTGCTGGCTCACAACCATGGGCATGCTGGATCCACATCACCCCCTAATGCACTTCGTGCCCTCAGGATATGTACCACCCCAGGTACACTCCAACAGTAGGCATGATCCGTCCCTAGGTCATCACACATGATGCACTAGCTGAAGAACATCGTCCATACATCAAATGACATATCATACCTGAGCAACTGTAGCATCTCCTTGAGTGCCACCCAAATGGACTCGTCATCCACATACTATGCTCACCTGATGTCTCTGATCCTGGTGACCATACTCAATCGCTAGACAAGTCGAACTCCAAAGCATCACCTGCTCCACCTGGCTCCTAGCATCTGCTCGTTCTCCCTGGCTATGTGTCGCCTGACACCATGCCAATGCAAGTGACTCCCTCTAGGCTTATCCCTGATCTCACCACCTGAGAATCTGCACTATGGAAATTCCAACACATGTGCCAAGCCTAGACTCCTGCAAATATAACCAAATGCATGAAAGTTATAGGTAGCTTATCCACGCCCGTGATGATAGATGTCTCCCCATCAATGCCAATGTCCAAAACTGGCCCCTTGCTGTAATGTCATCCTGTACTCCCAAATGAGCACACCATGAAGTCCTCGCCATCAGTGTCCCGTCCAGTAGATCCCTAGCAAAACACCCATCATGGTATTTGCCCTACAATCACACCCCGTGTGATCTCCATCAACTCTCCAACCTAGAGCTGGCTTCCAAAGCTTCACGCTTTGCCCATTTGTGTTTGCAACTTCCTGATTCCATTATGAATCGCACCTGTAAGTCTTGTCCATGCCAATGACTCAAGTCCAATATGAAATAGCTGCCCCTTGATGATTATCCCATGTCATCCTGTAGTGCTATCCCTATCAGATATTCCAATGCCATCCCTGATCACAAAGATCTGAGCATCTACCCTATAGTGCCCATCTGTATTCCCCCAAGCTAGCTCCAAGCTGCTCCTCTGAATGGTTCCAAACCACTCCCTGAGAATACACTGAGATGTGAACTCCAAAGCCACCATCAAGTCCCTCACATGACTGTGCATGCCAATATCCCTCCATGTGAACCTGTGAGATCTTCCATGGCCCAAACCAAACGATCTGCACCCTGTCATCACTGGAATCTGCATCCCTGATGCAATCATGATATGACAAATTGACTTGACTTACCCAGAATAGGCAGTTGAAGTGTATCTCCTCGATGACAAACCTGATACATTGCTCCACAGCTAAAATGGCTTGATCAAAATTGACTTACCGACTGTAAAACCGCAAAATCATCACACTCACCACTCTCCAAGAGTCTCCAAAGTGTGATTATTGACCCGTTCTTCATCCTCTACGTGTCCCACACACAGCTCGTCCAATGCAAGTCTGCTATCTTGCCCAATGGCTTCCAACTGGCACCACCTCGCACTTTCGTCACCTGTGACCGCCAATATGTGTGTACCTCCAAGCTAGCCCATATTTCCCTTCTAAAGAGAAATTTCCAAGCTATAGATGCATGTGTTAATGCAGCTATCACCTGACTCGACAATACCATTGCCGATCATGCCTGTGAGAGCGTTCTCCCAAAACGCCACTTGACGTTGGTCGGTTCGAACCCCAAGAGTTGAACCTGATCACAAGAATTTTTCACTTGTAATCGGCATACCATGCCTACCTCTCACCTGTGATTGTTTGCCCTCTCAAAATTGTTGCCAATGATGAGTAGTCACGCCTTCGAACTGCACTTCCGTCGCCAATACTAGCTATCTCCACACAATTCCGCTATCATTCGTCTCCATACTGTATTTACCACTTCCAAACACCTTGTCACCCTCTCAAGAGTAAGTAATAATGATTCCGAAGCAATAATGCCTCATTGTACTGCCTTGTAGCAAGTTTCACCAGCCAAAAAAATCGCCCCAAATTCGGCCCTATTGTATCCAAATAGCGAATGTAGCCCATCACTAGGTCACCTGCACTCCGCTCGATGGAATGGTAACAAAAACTCTCCAAAACATATTTGTCCCTACTCTGTGACATTGCTATGTCTGCTGGCTCTGAGCAGCCAGTTTCAGGGGTCATTTTGGCCCAAGGATGGCCAAAAAAGATGCCCTCTAGCCAAAGTTATCCCTTTCCAAAGGGTGACCTACAAATTTGAACTGATTCTTCATTTTGAAGATTTTTAATGAAGTGAAGTCCATTTTGGACTTTGAGTCCCTTCACTGGAACTTCACATGAAGATTTTTAATGAAAAACCTTCAAAAATGGCCTTCAAATCTTCAAAGGCCCACTTCAAGCCCATCCCATGGCTTGGCTTACATCCAACGGCCTTGCTTCGTCCTCCAGCTCGCGATCTCCATTGTTGATCAACGTGGACCATAATCCGACGATTATGTACATTCATGCATGCTGACTTCATCCCTTTCATGCGCTGGACACTTAGAAGCGCTATGAGATCATCTTGTTTAACGTGCGCGAGCTGAGCCACGAGCTCCTCCTCTCTCTCTTTGCTTTCTTTCTTCACCATCACCATAGCTAGGGTTTTGGACGCCCTCCTTGGATATGATCCAATTCCCTTGCCTCTCCACGGCTGTCCACGGCCACTGGAGATCGTCTTGGCAGCATTAGGGCCCCCCACTATCAGTTGGAGAACTGAAGGATGTCACTGTTTACATTCAAGCCAAACCTTTTACAATGAATTTCATAGTTATCAAACCACTTGGTTTGTCATCTTATTCTGTGCTAATTGGACGGCCCTGGCTTTATCAATCAAACGCAAGTGTTCATTGGAAATCCAGAGAGTTTAGATTTCAGACTGGTGAGACCAATAGTCGAGGTAAGCCAGCAGAACAAATAATCACCTGGAGCCGTGACAAATATGAAGGTAAAACTCCTTTGTCTGACACCAGTTTTACCTCAGAAGAATCTTCTTATGCCTTAAATATTTTTTCTAATGCATCTGACATCGAAGTGCAATATTTCGAATGTTATGAGAATGCTGACGAAGAAGAATTCTTCAATGCCTACAACACTAAAGCAGATGTTTCGATTGAAGAAATTGAAGTTGCAAACAAGAACTCGAAAAAGTCTGATGATTCGAGTGACGAATCTGAACATGAATCTGGTAACAAGAACCAGGCTGATGACAAGAACACATCTACGGAGTCAACCATGCGTGAAATTCATGGCCACACCAAGGCTAGTATGACAGAAGGTATCATATTACCAGATTCTACTAAACTAATTGAACTTGCACCTGGCAGATTTGTGCATGTTTCAAAGTCACTTGGAGAATCGGAATTGGCGGAATTCACAGAATTATTGAAGGAGTATCAAGATGTTTTTGTCTGGTCGCTCGACGTTTTGAAAGGTATACCTACAGAATTCAGAGAGCACCATATTGACCTTAAGGAAGATGCACTATACATGTTCGATAGAGACAATATCATCTCAATCCAAAGTACTCCCTCATGGTTAAGGACGAACTCAACAAGCACCATAAGGCAGGTATTATCCATCCCGTCTTAAGCAGTGAATGGGTTTCATCCATTGTTGTCATTCCAAAGAAGAAGACTAGCAAAATTCGAATATGCCAGGATTTCCGCAAGCTCAATGTTGCCACAAGGAAGGATCATCATCCTTTGCCCTTCACTGATTCTATCTTAGATCAGGTTGCTGGTCAAGAGCATTACAGTTTCTATGACGGTTTCTCTGGTTATAATCAGGTTGGAGTGCGAAAGGAGGATCGTTCAGAGACCACATTCACTACGGATTGGGGCACTTATGCCTACAACAAAATGCGCTTTGGTCTTTGTAACGCACCAACGACTTTTCAGCGAATCATGATGTTAATTTTCGCTGCCTTCCTAAGAACTTTTCTCGAAATATTTATTGATGATTTCTGTGTATATAGTGATATAAAGACACACCTATAGAAGCTGAAACTAACATTGCAACGGTGTCGAGATACTTGCTTATCCCTTCATTTAGAGAAATGTTTTTTTGGTATGAAAGAAGGAATATTACTCAGACACAGAATATATAATAGAAGAATAGAAGTCGACAAAGATAAAGTCGAGTTTATAAAGATATACCAATCAATTTACGTGAACTAAGAGATTTCTTAGGACATGTCAGCTATTATCGGAGATTTATTCAAAATCGTGCTTCTATTGTTCATCTACTCAAGAAACAAGTGGAATACTTGTGGACAAATGAACAGCAGAAAGCATTTGAAGAACTTAAGCAAATGTTGATCAATGCTCCTATTCTGAGACCACCCAACTGGGCTAATTTATTTCATAGTTATGTTGATGTTTCTGCATTTTCTATTGGCGTCTGTCTGAGCCAGAAGGACGATTAGAAGAAAGATCATCCCATCTACTATGCGAGTCGACAGCTCAGTGCCTCAGAGAAGAATTATTCAGCTATAGAAAGGAAGCACTTGGAATGATTTTCATTGTTAAGAAATTTCGGCATTATTGGCTGGGATATGCATTTATTTTTCATGTTGATCACTATGCTCTAAAATATCTTGTGAATAAACCAAATCTATCAGGACAAATTGCTCGATGGGTTCTACTTCTGCAGGAATTCACTTATCAAGTACAGCTTCGTCAAGGAAAATATCATATGAATGTTGATTATCTATCATGACTTAGCACGGGAAAAGTTAAAAAACCAATCAATGATGATTTTCCAAACGAAAATTTATTCGAGATTTCATCTACAAATTTGTTATATTCTGATATCATTATTTATCTCAAAGATCAGATATATCCGGATGATTATGATTTGGAGAAAAAGACAGTTTTTCAATATAAGGTAGCACCTTATACAATTATTAACAATGTTCTGTACAAGCTTGGTGCTGATCGTCAACTACGAAGATGTCTCGAAACTAAAGACATTAAAAAAATCATTAAAGCCTTACACTCAGAAGATGTTGGAGGACACTTTGTTTTAAAGAACATAGTTAATAAGATATTGACTGCCAAGCACTGGTGGCCAACAATGTTCAAAGATGTATCAAATTTTATTCGTTCACGTGATCCATGTCAGAGATTGGTAAGCCTACAAAAGCAATGAATTGGCCATTGACACCAATCCTGCCTCTTGCACCATTTGAGAAGTGGGAGATTGACTTTGTCGGTCCAATCAAATCTGTTACCCGACATACAAAATGTTGTTATATTCTAGTTGCAACGGCTTATGCTACAAAGAACGTTGAAGCAGAGGCGACGAAATGAAACGATGCGAAAACTGTCGCGACGTTCTTATTCAAAAGTATAATCACAAGATATGGTTGTCCACTTGAACTAGTAAGTGACTGTGGAACACATTTTCTAAATGACAGCATACGGTTGCTGACAACATATATTTTGATCAAATACTAAAAAACGACACCGTACAATCCAAAAGCAAACGGGTTGACAGAGAGAGCTAATGGAATTTTATGTAAGATCCTGAACAAAATTACTATTGCACATGCAACGGATTGGGATCAGAAGTTACCATCAGTTCTCTGGACTTATCGTAACACAGAAAAGATCACGACGAAGCAGACGCCATATTTTCTTACGTATGGTATGCATCCTATTTTGCCAATTGAAGTTGAGGTGAAAACTTTTCGTATTCAAGCTCAATGAACAGATGCCAAATGTATAAACGAAAGGTTGACCAATATTAAAGAACTAGCTGAAGCTCATGAGAATTCACAAAAATTAACGGAGGAAATCCAGGAACAAAGGAAGAAGAAGTATGACAGTCGTATCAAAAAATGTGATCTTAAAACTGATGACTTTGCATTGATATATGACAGTTGACATCAAAAGTTTCCCGAAAAACTCCATATGAGATGGCTTGGACCTTATAAAGTCATAGAGGTGTTTGACAATGGTTCTGTACAACTTCAATCACGTGAAGATGAACTATTACCTACACATATTAATGGGTCCAGACTCAAGAAATACTACTTTTGACCAGAATTTTTTTTATTATTCTTATTCTTTTCTAGTATTTTTCTAGAATTGATCGGAAATTTTTTATCTTTTCTGGTATTTTTCGTGACTTTTCTTTTATCTCTTCGAGAAATATTCGTGAAATTTTCTACCACCTTCCAACATTTTTCAAAGTATTTTTGAGAAATTTTCTAGACTACTCTCAATCTTTCAAGATATTTTAAAAGTATTTTCGAGAATTTTTCGCGACCCTCAATTTGTAAATCAAAACGTGTTTTAATTTTCATGGACAACTTTCAAAAAAATTTCTAGCATTTTTCTCCAATTTTTCTAAAAACTTTTCTAGCATTTTTTTCCAATTTTTCGCGAAATTTTCTAGCATTTTCCTTTTGAGTGATTGTTATAATTTTATTCAATTTTTGAGAATGTTTCAAGAAATTTTCTAGTATCTTACTAAAATTTTTGAGAAATTTTCGTGAGTTTCTGTATCATTTTCTAGGATCTTGCGAGAAGGTTCCTCGAAACTTTCTAGAATCTTTCTAGCATATTTTCGAGAATCTCTTGAGAATCTCTCGACCTACTTTTTGTATTCCTCCATTAAAGATGATGGCCACGTGATCATTATTCACGCGTGTGTACGCCCACATATCAAAACGGATATTGTTTCTTCTTAATTATTTCTTTTTCTTTTTACAAACGGTCTTCCGTCGTTAAGATTGATCTGTCAATTCATAGTTTGAAACACTGAGCCATGCATGTCCTCCGTAAATGGAAATGACAGATGTCATGTCACCATGCCACGTCATCATTCCCTCCACATCGCTACTGCATAACAAAGTTATTTTCCATTTTTCTTCCTTACACTTTCTTCCTACGAGTTCATGCTTTCCTGCGCTCACTCTCTTTGTGATCAAAGTGATTTATTGTGCCCTATTGCGATCTACGGAGTTGTCGTCAATCATTCGACGCAATGGCTTTTGGATCGAGCTCTAGTTCTACTATCATCTGGAAAGTACGTGCATTCATCCAGTCCTTTTTGGATCGATGCAGGTTGGGTGATTTGAAAGTGGACCCATCAATCATCCTATCTAAAGTCAGTACTGAATTTATGAACTCCATTCACTCAATCTCTAAGGTGGATTTCAATGTACATGTGCGAGGCAAATTTTTCACCATTATTGAAGACATGTTCTGCACAGCCCTCGGATTACCATTGGATGGGAAGATTGTTTCGACAAACAAAGATTCAGTGGATGAAGCGGCCCATTTTCTAAGCACTTGTTTTGTACCCACGAAGGGATACAAAATCTCGATGATTAGGGATACCACATTCAAGTTATTCTGTAAATATGCCAATCAAGCAATATTATTGACGGATGCAGATGCAACAATTTCGGTACAAAATTTTGGCTATATATTGGATGCGCTAGCGGGAAATCCAGTTTGCTTCGGGATTACATACAAGGCTTTTTTGCGGTGGATTAAACACCAAAAGTTTTCTAGAGTTGGAGCACATATTTTTCGATTGTGCGCTCATTTTGAAATTCTAACTGAGCAAGAGAAAACCATGCTGATAGGAAGGATATTGGCTCCAAAACCTATTGATCTTTCCAGCGTCCTGATTGTTCCTATCCCGGTTACATTAGACGTTGCACCAGTAGTCGAAGTAGCAGCTACCACCGCTATGGAAATTGATGCTGCACCACCCCAACTAGATACAGTTCCAATCGTGGCTATGGATACAGATGGAGCTACTGCTGCTGCTACTGATTCTTCAAAGCCAGCATATGCTTCCACATCCTAGAAGCAGTAGAGTGCATCTATCTCAGATGATGATGCAACTCAATCCGACACATCAGAAAAGGCACGAGCAACTGCTGAAGGTGACACTGGGGCACCTATTGAAGATGAAGACGAACCAGACAACCAGCCCCAGTGGTTTCGCACCATGACAGAGAGAGTCAAAACTTAGTGGCTGAAGTTTATGAATTTGACAAGTACCACCAAGAGCTCACCATGGAGTTTGTCAACTCAGAGAGAAGATGACAAGACTCTCTAAAGGAGTCCTACGAGAAGATCGATTCGCTCGAATCAGACAATACGAAACTGATTGAATGAAATCGTTCTCTCAAAACACAGTTTCAGACTGTAATAAAAGAAACTGATTCTTTGAAGCAGACAAATAAGACGATTGAGGCCAAGTCTGAAAATTTTCAAACTCAAAATAATTCTTTGAAACAACAACTTTTGGCTGCAAATCAACACAATGTCGCTCTCCAAAAATATTTGCAAGAGGAATAAATGACGCGAATAAAGACAAAAGCTGCTCTTTCTCTGAGCAGCAATGCAAGGTCAATCACAGTAGACCTCACAAAATTGAACCAGCTCCAAGGCCAGATGCTCGAAAATTTTTGAGTCGAGTTCTTGCAACAGCTCGAGGATGCGAAAGCACTTGTCGAGGAAGAGTTGGCTGAGCTGAAGGAGCTGTCTAGTGACACCATCCCATCTTGCAGTGGGCTCGACTCTCACAAAGAATTCCTTTAGGCCCTGCTTCGCATTGATGACCTCACACAACAAATCCAAGCTGTGTCTGTCTACTTCGGAGCCTCAGACCATCCTGAATTTTTGGAGGCAGTCGCGAAGATCGACAAGCTCGAGCAGGAGCTGTTAGGTCTCAAGCAACAATTGGAAGATCAGAAGCTGGTTGCTGAGTTTCAAACTTAGGATTTGGCAACTGCATCTACACAGGCAAAGCGAACAAGTCGTAATCAATCGAAGGTATGTGCTGAAAGATTATGTGCATTTGCTGAATGCTTCTAGAAGTGGTGTCCACATGTATTTAACATTGAATTGCAATGGCATGTGGATTACATGATGCTACCAGGCGCAGTAGGCATTGCCTTCGATGAGTGGAAGCGACATTGGGAAAAAGACGACTTTCTCTGGTTATGGGCCCAACTCTCTATCGAGCAGAAATGATGCCTCTGCTGGGTCATAATCCAGGGTAAATTCTAGGTCGTGCCTTTTGGTTCAGCAGAGTTATACATAGGCTCTTCTGCTATTTATGCTCTTGAATACATTCGAATCAAAGAATTTCAATTTTTGCGGAATGAAGACAATAAGCGACATTTTTGGAAGCGAAAGTCGCAGTTTCAACAGTACAAACCTCAAGTTGTTGTGGATCTAGGCGCGTTCGACGATGCAAGGTTACTAATTAATGTAAATATGGCCTATCCAGAATTGTTCAGTCTTTATGTGGATTGGGAGCGGAACCTTGTAGAATATTTTGCGAAGATTCGACACAATCTGCAAGATCGAAGGAAGTCATTCTGTTACAAGTAGTTTTGTACATATTCATTTTGGTAGTTTGGTACCTTTGCGGCAAAGACATTATTTTTCGTTCAAAATATTTATGCTAAAAGCTCTTTTATTAGATTGTCAGCTCGTTACTGTAAAGAAATCACACTTCTTAGTGATTCAGACAAAAATAGAAAGTAACTTAGGAGCTGTTCGATGGAACATTGCTCCCGGTTAAACTAGAAGAATTCGACCTCCCAGTTGGCCATTACATGAAATCAAAACAAGACTTGCTGTTGATTGAGGCTCAACAAAACTTGGAGTTTGCTTAGAAATTACATGAAGAATTGAATCATTCATGAATATTCATTTGTGCCTTTGTCGTGGTGATGTTTCTATATGTGATGCTGAATTTAGATATTTGAAGTTTTGAAGATGTTTTGAAGTTTGATTCAGTTCTTATCAACAATTCAAAGATCAACTCAAAACAACCTATTCGATTACTAAAACATCAAGACAAATATTCTCTAGGACGAAGAAATATCTAAAGGACGAATCATATGAAGAAATATCTTTTTGCCTTAACAAAAATCTGAAGAACATAATGTTTCGCGAATAATCCTTGAAACGAAGATGATATGTTCACGAGGACGTTTCACATTTGAGGAAGGGGATATGTCATGCCACTTTATTGTTAAATATTGAATATCAACCTCAATATGGCATGATATACTCAAAAAGGAATATATACGTTGGATAAGTATAAATCATGAAGAGGCCTAAGTCATTTTTCGATAATATATCTCCTAAGTACTTGCCTTGTAATAAAGGACAAGACCTTTAAAAGGAAAGACATTGCCTTGGATAACCTTTACTAGGCCGTCCACGCGAAACGACTAGAATGAAAAGACATGTTAAACTAGAGTCATTTTAACTCTTAGTTAAATATACGTCTTATGGTATAATTGAACGTATACTTAGTCTAATTGTTAACTAGACCCTTTTGCGGGAGCGACGCACCTGTTGTTTTAGAGGTGTGTTTGTTTGTCCCGTAGAACATATATGATCTCACACTTCAGTCTCGAGCATCGAGAGAGAAGAGTTTATGCATATGTAAGAGGTTGAAGAAGTGAATAGAGTCCTGAGAGTTATTCTCCCTTATCTCTGTTCTTCGCACTATTGAGTGTGAGTGATCTTGAGTCTACTAGCAATTTCTAGCACATTACATGAATTACTCTCTGATCAGACAGACTCTCTAGCGCATTACAGTTGTTTGCCAGTGTGTATCCGTAAAACATGCTCTAAAGAACTGTCTTACAATCATCTTATTCGTCTGTCACGAATACTTCCTCTTTGACACTCGAATAATGACTATCTTTGGTATAGTCTAGCACGATCATTGAATAAAGTTGTATGTATACATATGAGATGACAGTCCCTGTCTGAAGAATTGAGTCTTTGATCTGTGTTCCTGATTGTAATTGACATAGGTTTCTAATGTGCTCTAAAACTATTCGTGCTCGTTAACCATTAAGTTAGACTTAAGTAGTTGAGGACTTCTGTCTAGAAACGAATAGTTCACGAACGCAATTAATTAATTGTCTGTACAACCGCGAATACATCGAACATTTCTCGACTCTTGTTGACACCTTAATCAGCCAGAGTGTAGTACTGTTGTACTACTCTGATAACATCTCATCTGTAGAACACGTTTCATTCGATTTGATAGAGGCCAGATTGTTGTTCTGAAATTATTAATATTACATGCCCCAACACAAGTAATACTGGTTACTTTCTAATGTCTATTGACAACCAGAATAACACTCGAAACTACTTATCATAAATTGTACCAAAAACATAATTTTCTAACGTTGTTCTCTGTGGGAACGACATTATTTACTACAAAATCTATATTAACCTTGTTGGTATAGTACGACACACATGGTATTGTGCTAGGACATATTATTTCTTGAAATGGCATTGCCACAAACACCAGCTATGATGCCAAGTATTTTACAAAGTTTTTGACAGAGGATGACAAAATCATTGCCCAAACCAATGTTTACGATTGCATTTGACCCTTATTAATTGATTTTGAACCATTTCACATCAAACTACAGTTCCTTGATGGCATCACTAGATAGTTAGACTGTGTACTTTACATACCTAAATTTAACAAAGAATTTATTGTCTTTAAGCAAGATCACTGATCAAGGCTATAGAGCTTTATTACTGCTAGTCGATGTACTATTATTGATGGGAATTATAATGAGATCCTCTTTGCACACAGAGGAAGAAACTTGTATATCTTGAGTCATGATTATGCATTGTCTATGAGTAGTTCTGATGCTCCTGTTTGGCATCAAAGATTAGGTCATTTAAACATGAGGTCTATCTTGTACATGCATTAAAATAGTATGGTCAAGGACATGAATATTAACATTGTCCCCATAGCAAACCAAATTGTCTGTGAAATGTGCTTACTAGAGAAACAACCTAGAACAAAATTTTTAAAAGGACAAGCCAAAAGAGCGAAGTCCATTCTGTCACTGATTCACAGTGACTAGTTATGTGGTCCTATGAGTGTACCCTCTTTGGGTCAAACTCTATGTTCATCACATTCATTGATGACTTCTCTTGATTCACTAGAAGCATGTTCATAAAGAAGAAATTTGAGACGTTTAATTGTTTTAGAGAATTCAAGCAGTTTGTTGAGACCCAAACTGGTCAAAGAATCAATTAGGCTCTACAGTCTGATTAAGGGGGAGAATACATGTCTAATGAAATGCCAAACTATTTATCTTCATGCGGCGTGCACCATCAGTTCACTGCCAGTTACACATCGCAACAGAATGGTGTAGCTGAGTGAAAGAATCGAATATTGTTGGATCCATGACAATCAAGTTACCCAAGAACTTTTGGATTAAGCGATTTCTACAGCCTGTTATCTATAGAGTTATTTCAGCACGAAGGCAATCAACTCTAGAACACTGTTTGAAGTCTACTATAGCTACAAACCAGGTCTGAGATATTTACGTGTGTTTGGATGTCACTGCTATGCACAAATACCGTCTAATCTAAGGAAGAAACTGTGAAAAATGCAAAAATAAGCTTTGTAGAGGCCAAAAATCTTGTATATAGATAAACACACACGTGTGGAGCCTGTTCCCACGTGTGAAAATAGTGTACTTGTCATGTACCATAATCATGGCTAAAAAGGCCAAAAACCAGTTTTCTAGACATATGACACATGGCATCAATCTATTGCTTGCATGAGCCACATCCTTTGGTTAGGTGTCACATCCCATGTGTAGAGGACAACTCACATGTGTGGAATAAGCTGAAGTAGACGAATTTTGACTTCTAGAAGATTTTCAAGTAGATCTCCATATAGAAGGAAAATGGGCCAAAAGTGCTCAAAATAGAAGGTTTTGTCCAAGTGTCAGTTTTGCATGATGAATCATCATATGACAAAGCACCTTCACACATGTGGGATCAAAGGGATGATCAGTACCACGAGCTCCCACTTATTGTATATATAGAGCCACATTTGGCCATAATCAATGTGAGACACCAATCTTGGTTTTGGAAGCAAGTTTGAGTGATTCTCTCCATTTGTCTACATTTGTTTTGATTGTTTTGAGGTTCTATCAATGTGTACTTGATTTTCAGGTTGGAGTCCGTACTCAGACAGTGTTTCACACGTGTGAAACCATAAAGTACACTTACCTTCAATTAATGATTGTTCTTGTTAGGATTTTGTGTCTAGAATTGATCTAGATTGATCTTCATCTCAAGTTGATTGATAGATCAAGTAATCTGACAACCAATCCCTCTTGAGGATCAGGTTAGGATCCACTCTTGGTCCTTTTTGTACTTTTTCCACATGGTATCAGAGCCAAGTACAAGAGGTTTTGTTGAAATTGATAGGGTTAATCCAAATCAAAGCCAAAATTAGCAGTTTTTTGGAAACTAGTCAAATTTTGGGTAGCAAGTTGGATTTGATAGATATTCTCAAAATTTTTGGACCAGAACTTGTTGTGGGCTGCAGGAACCCTTTTCACACTTGTGAGGCCATACAGCTCCGGTTTTGGTAGAGAAAATAAAAAATTTGTACAATTTGACTCACACACCCAATTTGAGAGGGAATCTAATAGGAGTGATCGAATTCAATTTGTTGAGCAAAAATTGACAAAGTATGTATGAAACTCAAATTAGTTCTATTCAACTTTCTTTGTGAGAGTGTGAGGGTCAATTTGTGATCCCATTGGATGTCTAGAATGATGAGGAGTCCATATTTGAGTATTCATGCATGGTTGAGATCTTTGTGAATCTCTAGTTGTCTAAATTTTTAAGTTTTGTGAAAAAATGGTGGTATGGTTTGTTGTCAAATCAAATCAAATTCATTCTAAATCTCAAGTGTGAGATTATTTGGGTCAAGAGTGAGTCCAAAAGAAGTGATTAATTTTGATTTTCATCTATTTGAAACACAATTCATCTTTTGTTCAAGAATCTCAAGTGTTGAGAGAACTAGTCAAGTGAAAAGGAAAATCTAGGTGTCAAATCTTTTTCATATCCATTTCAACTTTCAAAAGAAAGAGTCATTGGTATTTGATGAGTCCAATAGGAGATTGGATCTGATTTCTTTTGTGATTTGATTCAAAGATTGTGTGCTTTTGTCTAGATCCTTCTAGATTGTTGAAGATGTTCAAATCTAGTCTCTTGAAAGTCACAAATTACATTTGTAGAATCATATCACAGGTCTTTATTCACATGGCATCAATAGGTGGCATCCTATTGAAGGAAAGAAAGGATCCTGAGTGCAACCTTTGTGGCAAGGGAGGATATTTTTTCTCAAGATGCTACAAAAAGAAGACTAGTCCATCCAAGGAGAACCAAAGCAAGGGGACCGAGGTGAACGATGGAGCTTCAAGTTCAAAATGCAAATACAAGAAGGACAAGTCCAAGGAAAGGTGTTTCCTTTGTGGAAAGGTGAATGAGGCTTGGAGTCTCACAAGGACTTGCAAGATTTGTCTTCAAGAGTCCATCACAACACATGTCAAATCTTTTGAAATTTTTCATTTGGAAGTGCATTGTTTGGTTCAAGATGCAAAGATAGATGTCACTTTCATGAAAGTAACTTGGATTTATTCCCTCCATTTGTCTACATTTGTTTTTATTGTTTTGAGGTTCTATCAATGTGTACTTGATTTTCAGGTTGGAGTCCGTACTCAGACAGTGTTTCACACGTGTGAAACCATAAAGTACACTTACGTTCAATTAATGATTGTTCTTGTTAGGATTTTGTGTCTAGAATTGATCTAGATTGATCTTAATCTCAAGTAGATTGATAGATCAAGTAATCTGACAACCAATCCCTCTTGAGGATCAGATTAGGATCCACTCTTGGTCCTTTTTGTACTTTTTCCACAGAAACTTATCCAATAAGTTGTAAGAATATTCTCATTGGGTACTCAACATCACATAAGGCATACCGCATTTATGATGTTGATACAAGTCAGCCGCGATATTCTTAAGCTAGATGGATCAATATCCAAATGAAAAGCTCAATTAGTGGTTAAGAGATTTGAGCAAGTTTATGGAATAGATTACACTAACACCTTCAATCCAATGGTAAAGCATCAATCTATTCGCACCTTGCTAGCTATAGTTGTTGCAGAAGACCTGGACATTCACTAATGGACGTCCAGACAACGTTCCTTCATGGAGATATACAAGAAGAAATATTCATTTATCAACCAAAAGGTTACGTCCTTCAAGGCCAAGAGCATTTGGTATGTAAATTGCATAAGGCACTATAAGGCCTCAAGCAATCTCCTAGGGCCTGCTGGTATGATAGAATCAATCACTTCTTGTTGCAGCATAATTTTACTTCTTGCTCCGCAGACTCAAATGTATATCTCAAGTGAATGGTCAAGCTATGTTATAATAGCATTATACATTGACGATTAATTATCAGCAATTTACATCAGTTACTTCATGAAACCAAATCTTTGCTTTCATCAAAATTTGAGATGACTGATTTACGCCCAGTTCATTACCTACTCAGTATGTAGATCAATAGAGATCGCGCAAGCAGAAGGATTACTACAAGCCAGGAGTCCTATCTACAATGTGCTTCGCAGATATGGCATGGAAGACTGCAAACTGATAGACACACCCATGGATCTAGGATCCAAGTTGTCTAAAGACATGTACTCCAGAACTCAAGCAAATCAACAAGAAATATTTAGATATCCTTATTAGTCTGTCATTGGATCTGTAATGTATTCTATGATCTGTATATGACCTGATCTAGCATATGTGGTAAGCATATTGTCTCAATACATGTCCACTCCAGGCCTACAGCTAGCATTGGAAGGCTCTACAAAGAACACTGAAGTACATCCAAGCTACAAAGCACTATGCTTTGAGCTATAACGGTAATACAGAAGCTGCACTTTTGTTGGTCACATATTCAAATTTAGATTGGGCAGGAGAGATGCATACTTGAAAATCCACATCAGGTTATATTAGTTTCCTTGCGGGCTGAACCCACATACTCATACTAGAACTAAGCACATAGAAGTTCAGTTCCATTTTCTTAGAGAAAGTTTAGAATAAAGATGTTGTACTAAGTTACTGTCATACAAACAGCATGTTGGCTGATATTTTGACAAAGCCATTGTCAAGAGATAAACATTCTACTTTAGTAGATATGATAAATCTCAATTGCAATTCAGATTCGTAGTAGTAAGCTTAATGGGGAATGTTGGAGTTTAATCTTTCTCCTACTCATCCTAACTGCCCTGCTTTTCTTCTAAGTAAATCACTCTCTCATTAAAGTAATCTGTATTTTTTAACTGTTTATCGCGACAGTCTACATTTTTACTAGCAAACTTCAATAGCCAAAAAAGACAAAAAACTTGACAGTCTTCTACCTCACTTTCGGGTCATTCTGAATACAAAAGGATTTTGTGAAAATGCGACAAAGTGTTCACTCAAAATTTTGGGCCATTTTAGGCACTTTCAAAAATGCGATATTTTTTGAAAAATGTGACACTACAAATTTACACAAGATTTCAAGTATAAACTGTCTACATCCTCACGCTCCAATAATAACCGTTCTAATTGATCAGTTAAATAGCTATTAACGATCTTGTAACTGTAAAGTTAGAATAGCACAGGATGATCCAGTTGCTATATAAGTAAATGAGCATTGTAGATGGATAAGGATGTATGAAGATACTCCGACAGAGATCAAATGATCAAAAATAGTCTTCATTGTATCTGATTCCTCAGAGTTAGAGAACATAGAGAGTAAATATTCAAAACTATAGTAATTGTTTCATTTTTGTATGTAGGATCACACACTTATCAGCGCAATTGTATTGTGATCTGATTGTTGTTATTACAACATTAATATATAGATTCGCTATTGTTATTTCTCACTACATTCCGTTGAATGTTTATTAACTCTCACTCTTCACTTTTTACAAGTAAGTCTAATTTTAGCGAGGTTTGGTGCGTTAGGAAGCACTTGACGAGCACTTTCCAATAATATATTACATGACATACTTCTGAGTTATGATTAAAAAGTTATGGCAAGTCAAAAGTATGGGAATTTTATTAATCATAATTTTTTGAGTCCACATTAAAAATGACATAACTTTTTATTTGTAAGTCCAATTTCAACGGAGTTTAGTGCCTTAAAAAGTGCTTGACGAGCGCTTTCCAATATGCTACATGACATACTTCCGAGGTACAATTAAAACATTATTGCAAGTCAAAAGTATTAGCTGAAAATAGTGTATAATAATACAAAAGTGCATTTCTACTCAAAAAAGGTAGTGTCCTTGAAAGTCCATGTTGTACCACCAAACCATGCTTTTAGCCCAGACGCCTAATTGTTGTTTTTGCAATCTCTCTTTATGGTAGTCCAAGCCTCCTACACTGATACTCTTAATCAACACAATCAGAACAGCTCTATAATCTCCATTCTCCAAATAATCGAGATCCTTATCATAATAATAACGTTATTCATAGTTCTCATTTGTCGTTGGTGTGAGCGAACCACCACAGTACCACCCAACACAAACATGGAATTCCGACCCCACGTGTGTGGTACGAACTCCAGTATAGCCTATTATCAGAGATTAAGTAGAATCAAGTTTAGATATCAAAGCATTCACAAAAACTCAAGACCAATGCGTATAAAACTCAAGATTGCCAATTTGCTCCAAAAATTCTATCTCCTCACTATGGAATGCTGGATTGTATGTACAATAAGCTCTTCCCATCTCAAGTTAAGTGAAAATCCAGCATGTAATAAGGGAGATGATTGACCATTTTTTCCCTAATTTTTCAATCTTACCTAACCCTAGAGTTTTGCCAAGTTGGTGGCTAGGTTGGTTATCCACCTCCATGAGTCAAGGAATTTGGCCCTATAATTTAGGAATTATGACCTAACAAGCCTAAGTAATCCTATGAATTAGATCTAAACTACTTTGACCTCATCTCACACGTGCCAACAAGGATTCACCCATGTGGGACCCACCTATGTACAATTTACATGGCTTTGATCAAGCTAGATTTGCCAATTTTTTGACAATTTCTACAAGATTTTGTAGGTACCCTTGGAGCCTAAAAAAATTCTTTCCAGAACCCTAATGCTTTACTAAATGAGATCTATCAAAGAGTGAAGGAGGTTAAGAAAGTTATAGGAAAGGCAAAGAAGGACAATCCAAGGAAAAGCGTTTCTTTTATGGTAAGAAAGGACTTTCTGCATCCAAATGCTTCAAGAGGATGTAAGCACAAGCACAAGAGGAGGGCAAGAAAGGTAATCTTACAAATGAGGAGGAGAAAAATGATTTTGAATCATCTTTGATGGCATAACCATATCAACAACAAGCAAAAGCAATTCTAATGACACATGCTAGATAGATAGTGGGTCTGTAATTTGAATTTACCCTGAATAATTTTTAATTTGTTTCTAATAAGATTCAAGTATCTATTCTGACCTTTCATAACTATTTTTTGATCCACCGCTCAAAACCACCTAACCGTCAACAATGATGGACCTTTCATTGGACCACACTATCAAACAACCTTAGACCAAGTCATGTACATTATATGTATAACGATCAAATTGATCAATGTGTAATATAGTGATTTTTTGGAAACAAAATCATTGTCATTATAATCCAGAGATCATTTTCTAGACTATTGTCTTAACGTTGAAAGATATTGCTTTGCGCTCAATTTACAAAAACATACATCAGATATTTGGATGCAAAAAAACACACCACCAAAAAGAGAACAAAGATTATTCACATTTATAAGTTAGAATGCACCAAAACAAAAACAAAAAAAATTACATTGGACAAACTACATTGTTGACAAAAAGATATCACCAACACATAGAAAATCTTGCTTAAAAATAAATGGCAGATGCATTCCTATATGTTCCTGTAAAGAATAATTCTATCATATCTACAATTAGTACTACTCATGACAAAAGGGTTGCAAATAATATATAGTCATTCTATATAGATTAATTTGCTTCATGTGGTTCAAATTATTACAACATTCAAAAAACAACCCAAGCAATTCAAAAAAATATTGGTACTTTTGACATCCTTACATATGAATATAATAATGAAGTTGAATATCAATTATAAACTCTTAAATTATGTTTTCATTTATCAATAGAGAAGGACATAATCTCCAAATCAACATCTTGTTTGATTTCAATAACATGCAATATAACATGTATGAAATTATTGTCTACTATTAACTTACACACAAATTTACATGAATCCCTTAAAGAAATGCGACATCAATCTCATATTTTTTAATTTTATTCATAAACATCACGCTCATAAGTACATGTCTTTAAGATGGATTGTCATTTTGGCCTTCTACTTGAAGGTATTAGAATCACCAACATATGAAACATTGCATTTATGTGATGTATGGCTTTGAGAGTTATACATTCTTTTGTGATTAATAAACATTTTTATTGAAATATGTTTTAAGGAGATTTTCTCATCAAACTGTGTAGGATGACATTCTAAAAATTGACTACATGTTTAGTGCATTCTAGAATGTTGAAATTTAACTTACATGTTAATGTCTATGAGGCTGGCCTTTGTTTCTAGTTTTTCTTTTGGCAATATACGTAATTTGCACTAGCATCGTTATGTAGAATATTCAACTCCCAAGTAGGCCAAGCCAAGGAGCACAAGGCTCTTCATCTCAACGATACATAACAAGAGGCTAGAGCTTGATTTTCCATGGGCACATGTTTCACACAACTTGTCCAACTTATCCAACTTTTGGCCCACATGTGGTGTGGTGGTGCAGTGTGCTTGGATTGGAGGGCGGGCTTGCCCAACGTGGGGCTGGATAACATTTGTGATGACATCACCTCACCTTCACAAGAATGCAATTTTTCAACGTCCAGGTCATGCAAATTTATGAGTGCATAAGGAAAGCTCTGATTTTCTCCACCCATTGTAGGGGAACCGTCAACGTGTGAAGTTGCCCTTAATTTGATGGATACTCTGTGAGGGTTTTGAAGATTCTGCTTCTGGGAACCTTCGCACACACTAAAAAATGATGTTTTTTTCATCAGTAACTCTCGTAGAGGTTGTCATAGATGCATCTAGGTCAGATCCAGTGATTGTCCAAGTTTCAAGAGCTAATGTGAAGTCAATGGTGTGGAAATAGACTCTTGTCAAACTCAATTTGACAATAAACTCTTCTTTTGCTTTGCTCTTGGAATTTATGTTTCTCACAAAAATCTCATTATAAATTATGCTTCGTATTCAGTTGATCTAAATGTGGTTCCAGCCTTTTATTTTAAGAGAGTCTCAAATTGTGAACCCCATAATTTTAAAAAAAAATTGGTGGTACTAATGCAAGAGTGACATTCTTAAGTGGTACATTTTTTCACAAATTTTTTAGTTGTATTTTGCACACATTTTTCAATTCAATCAATTCTAGGTATTAATATTTTAGTCATCATAATTAGTCATAAATAAGTTTAATATGTGTATTTTAGAAACAATTCAACAGATATTTTTTTTATAGAACTTTTAAGCTATTCAAATCACTTAAATTTTCAATTGTTTATCCAAAAGTTAAACTTCCAAAGTTTGAAAATCCGAAATTATTACAAAAAAAAAAAAATCAATAATTTATTCACATTTGAAATTTTATAGTAGAGCCAAATTTGGAAATGAAAAAAATAATATTAACTCATTATGTTTTTCCATATTTGTAAATTATAACAAAATGAAACTTTTTTAAAATTTTGATTAATTTTTATAGATTTGACATTCAATATTTTGGCAAATTTTCAAACAATTTTCAACCTTTTGAAAAAATGGGTGTCTAGGTCATTTCTCTTTTTTTTGGTCACTGTGTTTTTGCGAGTTTATTTCTTGCCATCATTCAACAAAAAGATAACACATGGTATGCCACCCTTTTTATGCTACTAGTTGAATGTGGTTTACACCGGCGTACTGCTATTTGAGTTGGCTGCAAAAAAAAATTCTCAATTCATATAGCACGCTATTTTGGTTGGTTGCAAAAAAAAGTTTCACATTTCATATAGCACGCCGACGTGCTATCTTTAAAGGTTGTAAATTTTTTTTTATTGTTTTACTTAGCAAGTCGGCTTACTATGTTGGGAGGTTGAAATAAATATTCTGAAATAATGTTTTTACTCAAAAGTTGGTTCTCAAATGTGTCAAAATAGCTTTTCTATTTTCGGCTAGCACACTGGCAAGCTAGCCGAATCAACTTTAAAAAGCAATTTATTTTTTCAAAAAGTTCTTCAAAAGAAGTTCATTTTAAATAAAAAAATTTGCGGGCTAGCACGCCGGCATTCTAACTTTTACAACTTCAAGAATAGTTTGTTTTAAAATAAAAGTGAACCTGTATTTATAGAGTAACAAAGTCTATTTAGAATTTGATGGATAGTCAAATTTTTAAGTATGCATCAAACCACAATTCTCATTTTTAAAAAATCATGTCGTGGCATAAAAAGTGTACCACACCATGTGCTACCATTTTGTTGGAGCATGTCATGGAATAAACTCGCAAAAAATTTACTCAGAGAATGTCAAAACCCATATCACCGCTAAGGCTACAAAGCTAAAATAGCTAAATGATTTGGAAAGGTAGCTATCTACTAAAAGTGGCCATGATGGATCAACACCTTATCTTTGAAGTGTTAAAATGAAAGAACCAAAAAAAAAAAAGTAAAATTGAGTATGGATGGCTATATAAGCAAAGCTTTGACAATCTATCTCTAGCTATAATATATTACATCATATCAAACAACAACAGTGCTTATGTGTTTATACAAGCCTTCCACATGATCTATTGATTAGAGTGCAGCAAATCTATCTTCAAGCTTCCCTCTCATGGAAAACATATACGTTACAGTATAGCCTTAGTCGTATTGAATATCATCTCTGTGCTGCAGCAGATTTTGCTGAATCCCCGTATCGAGTATTGTATTCTATGCTGATCAGCTCCTTCACTCCACTGTCCTCCGTATCCGGCAGTATTGTATTCTATGCTGATCAGCTCCATCACTCCACTGTCACGATCATGATCCCCTGTTACATTGAATTACCTTTCCTTATCGCTCACTGATTCAAATCTGTCGGCGATTTAATGATGTCTGAGAAACTTGTTTCTGTCAATGGAATAGCTGGATTGCTGCATATATGCTGTATTCATATTTGATCGCAATCCTGGGCTATTTTGAGCGTGAAATGCAACAGCCGGAGGTGAAGATACGTCTCCTATTGAAGCCTGCCAGCTTGTGCCATAACTTCCCATTGGAGAAGACAAAGATAGCCCTCGGAAGTGTAATAGCTGATCCGTGGGAGTGTTGTAAGGACTAACCGGGATTTTGCTATCATACCATTGCTCCAATGACTTCCTTTCCTCATCAATGCATAGGTCCAAGTATGTGATGCCGGGTGAGGAGATTAATGAGCCAGACGATGCGTACGATTCACTCAAACTAGCATTCGAATAATCTTCTTCTATCTGCAATTCTCGGCGTAGGTTATCTGCCCAGTTCTTGGAGTTGATCTCCCAAGGCTAAGCACAAACATGGGCTTTCCCGTTGGATCCTGCATAGCCAGATGATTGATTAAAAAATTCGTTCGAAGAACTGTCTGTGAGAAGATCTGCAAGCTCCTGCTCAACTGCCTGGATTGAGTGGCACGGATTAAACATGCTCCCATCTTCATCAAGCTCATCTTCCATCAAGATCTGCGACATGTATCGTACAACAGGATCAGCCATGTTGTGAATTCACTTCGAAATTTGAATTCCTGTTATGGTCACGCACTGCACAAGCTCAAGAGCAACTCGTTTCTACCTCAAAGAGAAATTAAACTGCTAGTCAAGATTTCTCAGACTTGTCTACCTTAAATCTCCTCAGCATATTGAAGCAACCTCTCTCCTTTGAGTTCTCAAACATACATTCTAATCGCTGTCATAAAATGAATCTTTTTATATAGCCAGCTGCTACTCCGGCAAACTTACTCTAGATCTAATTATACCTCCATGCATCAACAAAGACTCACATTAATATCTATATCTCAAACTTGCTTTTCCGTGACATCTGGCGTGTACGTGCATGCTTCCGATAAAGCATACGCAACTTCGGAAGGATAAAGCAGATCCATCTTTTGTGATCACTATTGCTCCGATGCAGATTGTTTCAGCAGTTAAGGCCTGCCTAGATTAGATGCTTCTCTAGAAGCAGCAAATCTCCGAAAGGGGTTCAAATGCTTGTATGGCTGCTCATGCCCAATAGAAAACTATACCAGACACATATTGATGCCATGAGGCGGGATTTGGATATTCATCGTGGCAGCTAGCAGCTGAGGAATTAGATTCAATTAGCTGCTGCAAGAACTTGTGGACGATAGGATAGGAAGGGGTGGCCATTACGAGCATTGGTAAGCGAGCTACCAGGTTTAAAGGTGGGGAGCTACCTCAGCGTAACATCATCTCATGCGCAAGGAATGTGTGCTCAATATTAAATATCAAACTGATTTCACCTTTGCCATCAAGATGCCATGCTTTGGAGACTCTCTCTCTCTCTCTCTCTCTCTCTCTCTCTCTCTCTCTCTCTCTCTTCTCTCTCTCTTTCTTTCTTGAAGATTTTCACCTATGCTTAGCATAAGTCTATCTCTCTCTTTGTTTCTTGAAGATTTTCACCTATGCTTAGCATAAGTGAAGCTTTTTTTTCACACGAATCTTTAATTTACATAGTAAAAAGATTTTATATAAACAAAAAGATTCTTCTATGTCAAGCATAGCAAAAAAAAAATTGCTATGCCCGACATAGCAATTTTAAAAAAAATTCTCGTGTAGCCGAGCAAAGGGATCGAGAATTGTTAAGATTTGTCAATATGTTGTTTGTTTAGAAATGTTCACATTATAGAAGATCGACTACTATGTCGACAAAAACGATGAAGGCCCATTTTGAGTCCTATGACTCAAAATGCTCCTTCAATGAGTCATATGTTGAGCATAGGACTCAAAATGCTCCCTCGTTGAGTCCTACGCTTTATTGACAACTTCATCAACAAAATGGTCCTAGATTCAACATTTCGTTGATCATCACGAAAATGTTGAACGTAGCTACGCTTTGTTGACAAAAGCAATGAAGGCCCATGATCATTATTGTGCTGAGCATAGCAAAAGGAACTTCAACGTCTGTTCTTTTGCTATGCTCAACATAGCCAAAGTTTCTCTTGCTATGCTCAACATAGCCAAAGTTTCTATTGCTATGTTTAGTATAGCAAGAGAAAGTACTTGAAAGTTTTGAAAATTGAAGAAATAAATTAAATTAAAAATTAAAATGCAAAAAAAATAAAATAAAATAAAAAAAATTATAAATTATAAATGTTCAAAATCAAAATATCAAAATATCAAAAAATCATGAAAATTAAATATTAAAAATTTATTTTTTAAAAAAATTATAAAATCACACTTTTTTTAAAGAATAAGATGCGTTTTGATGAAAAGCATATTGTCAACCTTTTTTAATGCAATATGCATATGATTTGAAAGGCCAATACTTTGTTGATGTGCACCAATGTATTTGGGGTACCATGAATAAAAGTTATTACATATGCATTTTTTGAACTCATAAACATGAATCATAGGGTAACGGATTTTGCTTAGTGAATTGTAGATTTTCCAAAGGATGAAAAAGCACAAGTTCACTTTTTTACATGCTCATTATGGTCTATAGTCAATGATAAGTAGGAAGACATATTCCATTATGGTTTACAACCAACAAGAAGGTTGCAAGCATAATACAACATTACATTTCGAATGAACTGGCACATCGCTCTCTAAGCTTGCTACCCCTATGTGTGAGACCCATTCCAAGGTACTATAGAATTTTGATGACTTTCAGTGTGCATTATCTTTATTTTTTCACTGAGCATGTTGCATATAGCTATTTGTATAAACACTTTGGCTCCATTTACTTACGGGGGCGATGTATAGCCCATGTGCCATACCATGTGGTAGCTAGCTCAATTGAATCACTTGACTCTTAAAGTTTTAGGATAAACCGACTCTCTAGAGTGATCAATTGGCTTTATAGTTCATAAACGAACCTTCTTGCCATTCCACCCAACATTTTTCACACACGAATGCATGGTGGGGGCCACAATCTACTCTGTTTCCGATATTTTCTCCAATGAAAGTTGCAACTTAGAATCATGCAACAATTTTCTTCTTTCGGATGGATTCAATAGCTCATAGTTTTCATGCTTACTCAGATCAACGTAAGCAGCATACAATGCAAAATGAGATGATATGAGCATGGAATTTACTGGTCCATATCCTAAAATTTTAACCGCAATGGTTTTCTTTACAAAAATTATTTTATGCACCTTATTGAAATTATGTCCTCCAAGAAAATGAGATAGTGTTTTGATTGCCATAATCATAGTTTCACCATGTTGATGAAACTTTGAATGGGCAACACTTATCTCTTAATTCTTGAAAAACTTCAGATAGTGCCCCAATGCATGATCTCTTGAAAATTCTCCAGCAAAAGATCTTTGCTCTCCTCGACGAATTGCGAAATCATCAAGGAAAATTGTTTTCTAAAATGATAAAAAACAAAGTAAGCTCCAGTATATAATCTGACATCAATATTATGTCCACCTTTCGATGTCAATATTGTTGGTGAATAGACAGTTGGTTGTGAAAAACCAAGTTGACTTTGGATTCTAAGAAACTCCTCCTCAAAAGGTAGATCATCTTCTTTGTTGCGCATTTCCTCCACAGCCGTTTTAAAGCAATCCAAGCATGTCAAGGCAATGTGCGCTCGAAAGAGATATACAAATTAGAGTATCGAATCCGAGCGCATGAACATAGAGCACAAAAGAAAGGAGATGCAATGCACGCTTGAATGCGAACCGGACGAGGCAGTATCGGTTCCAGGCGCAAATTAGTCAACGAAGAGTAATTAGTGCAAACGGCATGCTTGAAATCAATATCCGACCAAGAAATCGTAAATTTGCATGAAAATTCGAGCCGAAAAAGACTTATTTATAAAAAAAAATTTGCACGTGTGGAGGAATAGCGAAGGAACATGTGTCGACTTGTGATTGGTCAAAATTAATGCGTCGTATCTAGAATGATTGATCTGACATCTGTCACGTGCGAGAATGACACATGTCAAAAATGGATTGGTGCACGTGTCCCAGCCCACATGGCCTCATAATTGAGTCATCATTGTCAATACGGACATTCCATGTGGACCAATTAGCTGACGACACGTGTCTCGGCCGTCTTTTCACATGTGCAAAAATTTTGTATATATAAGTCTTCAAAATTTTCATTTTTTTCGCAAAATTTTCGGTTTTCGCTCCCAATATCGCTCTCAAGCGTGCTCTCTCACCGTTCAAGCGTCTGCCCTCTCACAGTATGCTCGAGACCAATACCGCTAGTAGTCCAATATCACTTTCGAGCGCGCATCTCGTTTCTTAAAATATTCTGTGTATATCTTGCGCTCAAAACCGATATTCAGTTCCGGTATCGATCTCAAGCGCTCTTTTATCGTGAATTTTTTTGTTTTCATCCACTTTGCTTTTGTTCAAACTTCTTTTTGTTAATTTTTTTTCTTCTGAGAATGATGGCCTAGACCAAATCCACTGCCCATGCCATAATCACTGTACAGCCATCCCATTCCCCTGTTCCCCCTGGTATTGGCCGTAGACGTGGCAGGAAGTGGGTCTGGCTGAGGGAGATTAGAAAACTCCAGGCACGAGAGTGGTTTTTTAACCTTGATCGTGAAAATAAACGTGACTGGTCACTCTTGAAGGAGGCCTTTATCAAACGCTTCAAGCCATTTCGCTTGATAGAAAGTCCTTTTGTCAAGCTAAGTAACATCAAAATGACAAAAGACGAGAAAGTACGTGACTATATTGAACAATTTAAAAGATTAAAAAGTCAGGTACAAGAACAACCCACTGAGTCTATGCTCATAATTTGATTCCTCGTTGGACTCCCACAATGGATAAGATGTGAACTTCGTTCCAATGATGAATATACATCATTGAAATAAGCCATGTCTGATGTCATTCAAGAGGAAGATGAGGGCTCTGATGTCGATGAACCATGTGAACGGAGAGCACATCGTGCTGTCCAAGAAGCTCGACCAAACGACAAAACTCGAGAACAGTTGTGGAAAACACAGATGGAGTTGCTTAACCAGCAACACCAACAACAGATGGAGAAACTCACGAAAGAGTTTCAAAACACTCTTAAGTCTATCCAAAGCTCGATGTCAGGTTAGTTACCCAGTGGCCAAATCCACCATAGACGAGAGAACACGTGGTGCCCTCACTGTCGAGGTGCACACACTTGCAATGAGTGCACTTCATACCAACCGGTCCCAGATACTTCCTTGATCAAATGTGACATCTGCGACTTTATGGGGCATACCTCTCTTTATTGCTATTATAACTCGAGGAACCAGCCTCACAACTGGTCAGGAGGACATACTCAACCTCCTCGACAACCGTTTGTTTCACAAAACCAACACACGCACTACCAACCATGAAACAATCAAGTCCATATACAAGAGTTGTCCAGACAATCTAGACATGAACCTCAACCACAATTGGCACTGCAGGACCCACTGCAACACCGGTGATGTCTTTCCGCTTGGCACTTGGAAAAACGTGGATCTTTGTTCGCTTCCTTTTTTCTTGTTTCTTGCTTAGTTGTGGATTAGGATTCATTTCTTGTTTGTGGAATAAGATAGGAATCACTCAAATAAACTAAATAGGCTGGAATAGTGGTGTAGATCTTGCATACTTTCTTACATTCCAGTTCTTGATTGTTCTTGAGCAATCTAGACATCAAGAAATAAGTGTTTCTTGATTCTTAGACTGTTAAAATGTTGTTAGGAATCTAGTTACTTGTTTCTTGTTCCTTGTTTCAGTAGTTAATCTTATTCTTGATCGCTTTCTAATTTAGTAGATAGTGGCAGGGTTGCTCCTTGTTTCAGAACGTTGATCTTCTTGAGCTATGTCTAGTGACATGGCTGGTTTATGCATGTAGCTGAGTATCGGATCTGTGACTCCCACTGACAGGTTGTGAAATACACACTGCAACCTGAGTAACACTTTTGTTTAGTAATTGTTCTAATAAGAAGAAGATCCATAAGAACCGTAACTATAGAAGAATGAAAAAAGAAGAAGAAGTAAAAGAAACAACAATAAAACCGTGTTCACAGATTCAGAAAATGCCAAAAGTGCTTCAAAAGTTAAGACACCTTGTAAATCTTATCCTAAGGCCATTCGTAAGAGTGACGCACGTTTTGCATCATCACCAATGTTCACTTCAGCACTGACTGACGTCTCATCCTTTTCACGCTCACCCCATGCAGTTGCGCTAACGGATTTGACAACGATTGCAGCCACCCACGATCTCCTACAAACAGCACATCCACTCTGTACTTTCACATCTACACACCTCTAATATTATGTAATATATATATATATATATATATATATATATATATATATATATATATATATATATATATATATATTGGACACCATTCGTGTAAAAGATGATGAAGAGAGAAGAAGAAGACGACATAAACAAAGTAGATGCCCTGAGCATTGATTTTTCATTTTTTTTAGAATAAAGGTTTAATTCTTTTTTACAGATTGAAATAAGCTTTGTAGGGCACGCGGTTTCGTCCACTGATGTATTGTGCTCTACCGCATTATTGACATGTATACATGATATGTGAAGGATCTCAGATCAATCAAGATCCAATCCATGTCCCTGATCTTTGGTTACAATAAGGAGCAAACCAACAATTCTGCCAATGTAGAAAAAACAGCATCTACATATAAAATGAGATGCAAACTCTAAGAGATACTGGTCAAACATGAACCAAAACATAAAATATACTTGATGTCTGTACAATTGCAGTACCCTACTGTATTTCACACGTGTGGAACCGAAAATAGCAATAAATGACCATTTTACACATAGAATTGCAAGATAACACCAAGATAGTGCAGCAATGAGTAGTAGAACCCAAAGAGAACCATGTATAATGGTGAAATGAGAAATAGAAGAGAAAAGATGTGTCTCTCCACGAGTTACATCCTTTTATAGAGTGTCCAAACCCTATTTGGCCATTTGGCTTTCTCTCTAAAATGTAAACCCTACTAATTTTGGGTCTAGATTCAATGTACCCAAAGTTCAAATTTGAATCTCTCCAACCTTCCCACACTTTCAAAAAGTGTTTATTGAATGTATTTTAAACTAATATAACTTTAAAAAGTTTATCTCTAAGTCTGAAATGAGTTTTGGCCTCTTATTGACAATTTACCAAAATATGACTAAACTAGTTGAAATCTCTCACACTCCCTCTTCAACTAGTTTTGGCATAGTTTTGATAATAGAAATTTGATCCAACTTTAGAATGATCTCCATCCTAAGTGTAGATCTCATTTCTAAGGTTCTAAAGTATCTTTCATAATTGATATAGAGAATAGTGTCCAAATTGGATGCTTCACTATCTCTTACATCAATTTTACACATCAAGATATAACTAGAACATGAAGAAACAAATAGAATGTGAATGAAATGATTCCTCCATGTTTCAAACTTTGAAATCTCAGGAAAATTACAGCAACCAAACAATAAATGTGAGTGATGGCCATTTGCTTGCTTGTCTCCTCCAACTTTGTCCTTTCTTGATATGTCTCCACCATAAAACTCCATGAATGAGCCTCCATCTCCATCTTGCCACAAGATATCATCAAACCTTGGAAATCCATGAGTAGGTGAGTACATTAATGATGCAAATCCAGCATCACATAACTCCATAAACCAAGTAGCTTGCAATAGTCCATCTTCAAGATCTACTTGACACAAGAAAATGACTATGCATTCACCAAAAAATGACAATATCCAAACATTGGCATCAAGTAGCTCAAAACTTGAGAACTTGATCATGGATGAGTGATATAATGAGCCTCCAATATCTTCATTTCCATCAGCAAAACCAGCCAAGAATGTTAGTACAACTCCAACAATAAGATATTGCAAGACAATGTAGCTAGTTTTTCCATATCTTGACAATTTGCACACATCCACATGAAATAGCTCATAGAACAAGTAAAGTAAACTTGAACAACACCTCATTGCTATTTCTTTGACCTTACTTGAGTCTTCAATAAGCTGCAAAAACAGATCCATAACATCTTTGCCAAATACCTCTCCTTTGATGCTCTTGACTAGCTCCAAATTGCCACCTTTCCTTTTGTGTTGTTGAAGCCCTTTGAGAACAACCTCTTGATCATCAACTTGACCATCAAATTCATTGAACAAAATTTTTTTTCCAGATCCATTACTTGCTTTTCCAGTATGAAAACCATGAGAACCAATATCCACTTGCATAGCATCATCTACACAAGAAGATTCTCCAAAACATGTGAGTAAAGCAAAGTGAGTCGCTTCCACTTGCTTACCTTTCTCTTGATCATCAAAGATATCAAAGACATGAATATCTTTAGACCTGAACCTCTGAAAATACTCCCTCTCAAACATATGATCTAGATCCAACAAGATCTCATCAATGCTTGATCTCGATCTTCCACAAATGCTAGTGAAAACAATGTCACCAATGTCACCATCATAAATCAAAAGATAGATTCCAAACTTTCCATCCAACATGAAGTAGAGTGGGTGAAGATGAGTATCAAACCTAATAAATCTAGTCTTTTGAGTCCATAACAAACCTCAATAAGCTCACCAATGAGATCTCCCTTGCCTTGAAAAAATTGCTTTTCAATTTGCTCCATGTAGTCTTCTTCAGCCAACCTTTTGCCATCTTGATAATGAGCGATCAATTCACAATCATAGAATCCTTTGAGTTGATGAAGAGATGTGAGATCCATGCCTAGTTGGATCTTCCCAGGAACCAATATTCCATTGCCCTTTCCTTCATAAGACTCCCTTTTAATGATTGCATCATAAGAAGTAGAAACCTCAAAAACATTAGAAGCCATGAAAAAAATGATTAGTACCTTCAACATAAGGATGATTGAAGTACTCTCTTTTTTCAAACAAGAACTTCCATTCAATGTTTTAGGTAATGACTCATATAATAATGATTCTTCCTCACTATTATTCACAATGACATCATTCAAAGTACATCCTACTTTGAACTCTTCACATACTTCTCTTCTTCTTGACTTGTGACTATCTCCCTCACCAAGTCTCTTGATAGAACCATTTGATCTACTCTCTTTATGAAGACATGTGACTCCACTTGCTGCAAAAATGACTTTCTTGGAATCATAACAAAATAATGTAGAAGAACCACCTCCTTCATGAATGCACCTACAACATCTTTTTTCGTATGATCAAAGAAATCATTAACAACAATCTTTTCCAAGGAAGAACCTTCACCACCTCCATTGATGAAGTTAGCTCTTTCCTTACCTTTTGCATGCTTGCACTTGCCATGAAGAACCATTGAAACACCATCATTATCCTCAAGACTAGCCAAGTTAGCACAAAGATGAACATCTCCAAGAAGCATATTAGATCTTGATCTAGATCTAGTATCATTTCATCATTATACATGGTTCTCTTTGGGTTTTACTACTTATTGCTGCACTATCTTGGTGTTATCTTGCAATTCTATGTGTAGAATGATCATTTATTGCTATTTTCGGTTCCACATGTGTGAAATATAGTAGGGTACTGTAATTGTACGGACACAAGTATATTTTATGTTTTGGTTCATGTTTGATCAGTATCTCTTAGAGTTTGCATCTCATTTTGTATGTAGATGTTGTTTTTTCTACATTGGCAGGATTGTTGGTTTGTTCCTTATTGTAACCAAAGATCAGGGACATGGATTGGATCTTGAATGATCTGAGATCCTTCACATGGTATTAGATCTATTTTGTTTTAGGTTATGAAAGTATCAGCCATATTTAGCAAGGATTTGGAGGAGTTACCAATTCTAGAGCATGCTAGATTGATCTCTACTCAAAAATCAGCATTTTTGCATGTGTAGAATTAATCTTTTGTAGGTCAAAACTCAATATAGGGTTATATACTTGATCAATTTTGATTTCACACTTGGCTTACTAGATTTAGATGATTTCTGGTGCATTAGGAAGGCTCATTGGAATCTACAAGAAGATATATCAAGTTTCTAGAAATTGCATGTAGAATTTGAGATATTCAATTTTTTGTGATTTTGTCAAAACCCTAATTTTGATTGGTTCTCTAGTTTGTGAGGTTACTGAACTTCATTTGAGTGTATTTTAATCTTAGGAAGTGGCAAGAATCATTATATTGATGATAGATCATAGGTTGATCAAGATTTCACTATTCTATGTGTTGATTTTCTAGTTAGAGTGCTAGAAGAGATTTGAGAGGTTCCATATCTTTGTGAATTTCTTCTTGAGTTCATTTGTTGACATTCAAGAGAGTGTGTCATGCATTGGATCAGGTTGAAAGAAGAAGATCAGAACACTTCAACATGGCTACAAGTGGAGGCTTTATGTTGGAGAGCAATGATAGGCTTACCTCAATCAACTATTCTACTTGAAACCTGAGGATGGAGTCCTCATTGGAGATGAATGAGTTGATGGAGATTGTTCCAGGTGTGGAGGAGAGACCTCAAGCACCTCAAGATCAAGTTAGGTATGACAAGAGAGCAAAGAAAGCTCTACACATGATCAAGATGAATGTTACCAATGAGCTTCTTAAGGAAGTTGGTAAGTGCACATCATCTTTGGAGGCTTGGAAAGCTTTGAAGAAGCATTATGAATCCAAGTCTACATCAAGAGTGCTTACTCTTAGGAGGCAAATTTTTCAAAATTTGGAAAAGAAGGAAGAGGGTACTCATGCTTTTGTTTTGAGGGTTAAAGCATTCAATGATGAGTTAGCATGTATTGATGAAAGCATTAAGGAGGTAGAACTTGTTCAAGTTATACTTAATGGCTTGTTGGATGATCATGCTAATCTTGTTCAAAGTTTTGCTATTCAAAAGACTTTGCCAAATATTGTGGATTTGAATGAGGAGTATAGGCTTCAATTAAGAGGAGGTGGATCTACATCAACATCTCATTATGAAGAGAAGGCTATGTTCATCAAAGGCAAGTTCAAGGGCAAAGGCAAACACAAGTGGTCTAAAGGGCAAGATCAAGATGAGACTTCCTCTTTTGGCAAAAAGAAAGACAAGTCTAAGTTGAAATGCTTTTATTGTGGAATCAAAGGGCATTTTGCAAATGAATGTTTGAAGAAGCAAAGAGATGAAGGTAGCAAGCAAATCAACTTTACTACTAATGATGAGGATCTAGGTGGTGTTGATTCTATTTTAATGTGTTCTTCAAGTCTAATATCAAGTGAAGGTGACAAAGATTCATGGTGGATTGATAGTGGAGCTAGTTCACACATGACTAGTCACAAGGAGTTCTTTACTTCTTTGGTCACTTATGATGGAGCCAAGAAAGCAATTCACATGGCCAATGGTGGTGAGTGTGTGGTATTGGTACAATTCCTATTTGTCTCTCTACTAATAGGAAAGCAAGACTTGATGGTGTTCTTTACATTCTTTCACTTGTATTTTATACTAATATAACTTTAAAAAGTTTATCTCTAAGTCTAAAATGAGTTTTGGCCTCTTATTGACAATTTACCAAAATATGACTAAACTAGACTAAGAAATCTCTCACATGATATACTTAATTTGATATAGTTCATTGTTCTACATTCAGATCCATGTTAATATTGATATGCTTATCTTTCATTCTGTTTGACCTTTCTAGTTGTTCTTACTGGTAATAGACGATTAACATTTTGTCTTGTCTTTTGCGAATCATTCGTGACTAATTATCAGTTGAGCACAGTCTAGCTCTTTGCGAATCATTTGCGACATATAATTTGTCTTGCTATTCGCAACAAATTATTCTTCTGGTGCTTCATCTACTAATGTTTGGCTATGTAATCTAGAATGATCGTGATTTCTATCACTAAAGCTCTGTCATTTTGATAGGCATAATCACGCTTACGGAGAGATGTATAGTTCATTCCGCTGCGCACGAACATTTTCTGTTCGAGTTCGTTTCTCGTTCATTTCTTGTTCGAGTTCGTTTCTTGTTCGTCTTCGTCATTTATTCTTCCCCTCTCTCTCTCCAACATCCATAAGTTGGATCATTTCGCCAAAATGTCTGCATTTGATCTCGGGCTCATGTCATTTATGTACCTGCATAAAACTAATACACAGTTAGTTACAATTAGTATAGAGATTGTATTAGAAAGTTTTGATTGAAACTATTCATAAAAGATCGAGTGTTTACAGTTACTTACGAGTTTACCATTGAAAATGAATCTGAAGTCTGAAAATACATCATCTTGTAGTTTACTATTAGATATGTAACATGATGTTAGATCTTTGTGATCATAATAAATCAAGAAGTCTTTATTTTCTCATGAAGGAGCATGCACATGAAGAAGAAGCAAGCCTCAAGGTCAAGCATCTACATGAAAATTGGAAGGAATTAATTTTGGAGGTGCTAAGATGGTGCAAAGCTCTCAAGCTCATCAAAGATGTCAACATCAAAGAAGCACTATCATAGATATGGTGATTTCAGATCAACATCAAGCTCATTAGCTGATCTTCACACCTTTTAAACCAGCAAAGACCAATTCAGCCCATGGAGTCAAGTTCAAGATCATCATGTTTTCCATCAAGCTAGATTTACCAAGCTAGATTTTTGAGGAGGAGTGTGAAAAATGCAAAAATAAGCTTGGTAGAGGCCAAAAATCCTGTATATAGATAAACAAACATGTGTGGAGCCTGTTCCCACATGTGAAAATAGTGTACTTGTCATGTACCATAATCATATAGGTTGTACATATGATTTAATTCAAGTTCTAGTGGCTAAAAAGGCCAAAAACTAGTTTTCTAGACATATGACACATGGCATCAATCTATTGATTGAATGAGCCACATCCTTTGGTTAGGTGTCATATCACATGTGTAGAGGACAACTCACATGTGTGGAATAAGCTGAAGTAGGCAAATTTTGACTTCGAGAAGATTTCCAAGTAGATCTCCATATAGAAGGAAAATGGACCAAAAGTGCTCAAAATAGAAGGTTTTGTCCAAGTGTCAGTTTTGCATGATGAATTATCATATGACAAAGCACCTTCACACATGTGGGATCAGAGGGATGATTAGTACCATGAGCTCCCACTTATTGTATATATAGAGCCACATTTGGCCATAATCAATGTGAGACACCAATCTTGGCTTTGGAAGCAATTTTGAGTGATTCTCTCCATTTGTCTACATTTGTTTTGATTGTTTTGAGGTTCTATCAATGTGTACTTGATTTTCAAGTTGGAGTTTGTACTCAGACATGGTTTCACACGTGGAAAACCAGAAAGTACACCTACCTTCAATTAATGATTGTTCTTGTTAGAATTTTGTGTCTAGAATTGATCTAGATTGATCTTAATCTTAAGTAGATTGATAGATCAAGTAATCTGACAACCAATCCCTCTCGAGGATCAGATTAGGATTCACTCTTGGGCCTTTTTGTACTTTTTGCACACATCAAACTTGGAGCTTGAAGGAAAAGTTTGTTTTTGGAAAAAGAGTCTTTATGGACTCAAGCAAGCACCTAGAGCATGGTATTCTAGGCTAAACTCTTTTCTTAATTCCATCAATTTTGTATTGAGTTCATATGATTCGTCATTGTATATAAAATTTCATGATGGAAAGATCATTGTACTTGTATTGTATGATGATAAAAAATAGTGGAAATGATCTAGATGGAATAAGAGATGTTAAGATTGCTCTATCTAAAGAGTTTAGGATGGTTAATCTTGGCCTATTGCACTTCATTCTAGCAATAGAAGTCATAAGAGGATTGGATTTTAGCTTCATATGTTAATATAAATATGCTAAATCCATCCTAGATAGATTTGGAATGAAGAATTGTAAAGGCATTGAGACTCTAATGGAGCAAAATTCAAAAGCATCTATAAGTTGTTGTGAAGCATCCTTTGAGGACATCACTCTCTATAGAAGGCTTATACGCTCCTTAATTTATTTGACTATAACTAGACTTGATGTCCTAAGGTAAATCTCAACTACTAGGAATTTTGGCATACTCTACAAAGGGACTAACTTATCATTGTATCCTTTCAATATACCTCCAAACAACCATTATGTACTATGGAAGGGGTCGGGCACAGGCCATTGTTCCTGGTAAGGATTTTGAGAATTTTTTATGGCGAGGCCCTGAGGGGCTGAGCCTAATAAATTTTGGAAAGCCGAACCGGGCAGAATGGCTTGTGCTCGGGCGCCTTCCATTGTGTAATGGGTATCTTAAATTTGTTCACATGTACATTACGAAGCATAATAGACAGTTTGACTTTGACCGACCACTATGAACGTGCCATGTGGCAGTCGTATGGACACTGTCCAGCAGCAGAAAAGTGCAGGATCCGCGTTTGAAAAAAAGTGCATATATTTTTTCGCTTTTTAATCCGTTTAAAAATGGGCATTATATTCACAAGGTATCCTTCATGTTTTTGTTTCGGACAACGATCGTGTTGCCCAACGGGCAGGACAACCTTACCCTGGCCAAAAAAAAAAACTCCTCATTTTTCAAATTTTTAACTTTCTCCTTTGCCTACCCGCCCAAAACCTTGCCCTGCCCGCCCAAAACGCAAGCCCGCCCACACACTTGCAGGCTCACATCGCTAGTTTAAATGTAAACCGCTAAATTTTTTTTATATGGAATTTACCTTTCAAAGTAAACCATAACGGTTAGGGTCAAGTGTGCCTTTGAGAAGAGACAATTTTGCTAAATTTTTGCCTTTCTTTGTTTGAAAGGATTTGGAGGGCCTCTCTAACACCACACGACCACGCAGTCACCTAGTCCCTACCCACATGAAGCTCTATAAAACGAGTGGTTGAGCAGGCACGAGGCCCAAACTCCTCCTCAGCTACGAGGCACCTACCCCATACCTCAGATGGGTCTCGAGACTGAGTCGTGGCCCCAAGGTGGCTTACTAGCACACTTGATCGCTTGGATTTTTGCCACGTCTCATAATCTGGCATTGAAGATTAATCTTAACGGTCAATTAATATCCAACGGTGAGGGGGGCTTGAAGTAGTCTCTTGCCTGTGGGCATCGATGACACCCTTGGATTGGCCGCTTTTATTTATCTTTGCTTTCTCTTCTGTCCTGTCTCTCTCTCTCTCTCTCTCGCTCTCGCTCTCTGCTTTCTTCCTTCGATCTCGCTCTTCTTCCTCTCTCTCGCTTTTTACTCTTCTGCCATTGCGTGGAGATCGATAAACACCATGCCTCCTCGATCGATTGATAGATGCTGTTTCTTGTTTTCTGCCATGGAACACCATGCTTGAATCGACGCGATAACATATGAGAATGAGGGAGGGGACAGGTTCGTGATCTTTCAAGACTTTCCTGCCGAGAATTCCAAGTTTCGAAGAATATCTTTTCGTCATTTCCGGTAATATGTTTCCTTGTACATGTATCACGAGCATCAACTAGATGCGATAGGGATCCTTCACCTGCTTCACGGGATTGCGTGCTTATGGAAATCTCTGGAGATGGATCTTATTATTTTGTTTATGAACATGGATTTGTACTCAACAGTATCATTATCGTAGTTGTTTGCAGTTCCTAAATGGGAACTCATGCTTGCGGATCTTAGTGTAAGAAAAAGACGGATTAATGGACAGATTTTCTTCCAGGAGCAACGAAGTTCTTGCTAACCCTAGTCTTGAGTTGTGGATATTGGATTTGCAAAGCGTGAAATGCAGCGGCGTTAAATGTTAAACCTCTGGTTTAATAGGCTGATAGAATCTTAATTTGGTGCTTTTTTCAAAAATCAGTTAGTTATCCGGCTGGCGTCATGGTGATGATGCTGGTGCTTATTGTAGTGATGGCGGTATTGCTGTTAGCAGCTTTGTTTCTTGCTTTAGTAGTTTATACCTTGGATTCACGTGGAAACGTGCGCAAGCAGAGTCAGATGCCAGGGTCTGTGAAGGCGCAGGCTTCGTATCATCATCATCAACCGCGTGAACAACACTGTTGCATGTGTGGTAACGTCAGAAATCGTAAGTTTCAGGTTTCTGAAGGAACCGATTTCGTATCAGAAAGCGAACGTCACAGCAGAAGCAATGGAAACCTTTGGGATCTACTTCAACCTTTCTTTGAATCTGCTTGCGGCAAATCAGGTCTTAGACATGGGAAGCCACGGAGCCCCAAAGAGACATCCATCAACAGAAACTTACTTGAGAATGTGGAATGGAGCAAGTTAAGGGATTTACAAACAAAGTTGGAGTCTGCCGTCGCCAGATCCGCATCGTCGGCCACATCAGGCTACACTATTTCTAGCAGTGCAACAGCCTCACCCACTGATTTTGCAAATAATTTTAAAGTAGATAATAAGCTTGCTTCTATGACATCGACAGGGTCAATTTCTCCTATTTTACCTCCTTCGCCTTTGTCCTTTGGCATTTCATCCTTGGAGCCTACACTAGATGTTTCTTTGAACAGAGGCATCATAGACAGCACGGGTTCAAAAAAGCAACCTCAGAGAAGACTTGTCTTGGAGATTTTGTTGTCACCATCCCAGGCTGCAGATGGGAACACTGGTCAACTCCAACGCCCTACCGGTGTGCGCCTTAAGTTGGAGACGAACACGAGTCTTGAGAATCTGGCTAGGTTTACTGCTGCTGCTGCTGCTACTTCACGGATTGAGCGTGATGAAGTCCAAAGCGTGGAAAGTATGTCTAGAAAGGACGGAACTGGTGGAATTGGAAGCACATTTGAATCTGTTACATTGCAGGCATCGGACAAAAACCCTCAGAACGGTGTTTGCTTGGTTGGAACAGCTGGATTAGCCGTCGACCTGACAGGTAAGGCTGCAAAGCAGCTGATCGAAGACCAAAAAACAAATGCACGCTTATCGACAGAGTTGCATACTTGTCAGGATGGAAAAATTAACGCTAACAATCCTCTAGCTTTAATCTCAGCCATTTCCCAGCCTTTTGTGGGAGATGTTGGTCCCATTCACCATGTTGCAGAAGGAGAAATCTGCAATGCCAGTTCTCTACTCTCAACTCCACACGGTACGACTTTATGTGGATATTCGAAGCCCTTGGATTTGAAGCTTCCTAGAGCAAGCATCCACATGGCTGAAACCAGTGAATCTACTGGCTGTAATATAAAGACCAGCAGCAGTGTACATATTTGTACTCTTGGGGACTATGGAAAGGAATTTTGCAGAAATGTGACTGTGCAGCAGCCCACAACTTCGAGCTCTGCGTTGACCTTCACTGCTTTGGAAGGTTTAGGTTCTCTGCAGATACGGTCGTTAGAGGCAGTTTCCAAGAGCAAGTCTTACTCCAGTGGAGGCACTGCAGATATAGCGTCTGCATTGACAGCACTTACAGTTGATTCAGTCGGTGAGAAATCAACAGAAAGAGGAGTACCTTACATGGGTTTGCCTGTTAATTCTTGCGTGAAAGGGGCAGCTGCCAAAAGTAATTGTAACAAACTTTTTTCTAAATATGTGAATGACGAAGAAGCTCATTGGGAGGAAAGTGGATCCGAACAAGGAATGGACGAAGTGGAGGAGCATCACTGTTTGCTAAGCGCTTCAGGTGCTTCTGATCAGGTATCAGGTTTGATTTCAAAGAAGGAGAAGAAGAAAAAAAAGAATCGTAGTAAACGACAGAAAGCAAAGGGCGCAGTGGTGATGACCACAGATAAAGAAGTGCAGGCACAGCAGGAAATTTGCAAAAGTGTTCCAGTTTCTTGTAAGCATAATCAGACGCCAAACGCAGTGGAGGTTGGTTGTCTCTGCGGGACAGTAAAGGGGGGTATTCATAGTAGTGACTGCCCATATCCTTTCACATCTTCAGGAAGTATGATACAGCGAAAACTAAAAGAGCAGTATGATGATCTAGTTCGCTCAAACATAAACAAGACTCTCACTCTGGCTCAGGTAACCATTGTTCATTGGTGAGCTTAACACATAATTTGCAAGGCAACAGAAGTGTTTGACGTAAACGAGAATCCTGTCTGTGGATAATATTAAGTTGAACAACTTCTTATTTGCCTATGTTCTAGTTTTGTCATACAAGAGGTGCATTCTTTAAGTTCATTTCATTGTGCTACAGGTTGGGCGCTTTACAACATGCTTAGTGGATGCAAAAGCTTCTCTCCAGCATAAGTATGTAGGATTCATTGTTTCAGCCTTGCTTACTTTGCCATAGTTACTGGCTCTTTGCAGTGCTTATTCTTCAGATTTTTCTCTAAACAGGTCTGACTTGGTTCAACGAAAATTCACCATTGCAAAGTCTCTCTTGTGTAAGGCAGACAAGTCGTCCTTTGACCGACTTTGTGGGCAGGTTGGTATCGCAGTGTTTGTTATGACTGTTATCTGCTTTTTTGCTTGTATCAGATGAACTTATGTCTTCAATAGTCAACTTTCCAGTTTCATGGTTTTTGTTTTGCTCTAGATTTATGGTCTTGAGGTCGAGCAAAGGAGGATGGAAGAAGATACGCTAGTATATAATCGCCTACAAGAGCAATTGAAACTTTCACCAGCGTATCAAAAGGTGAGGTCTGTTCTGATATGGTTATTGATTTTAGGGACTTATGTCTAGGTAGCTTCTGATTCTTTGACAGTTATACTGCTTAGAACTAAAAGTTTTGCACTTTTGGCATCACCGTGCAAGCATTGACCATATTTGAGATCAATGACTTAGATACTGTGCCTTTGATTATTCAAAGTATTATGATTTTATTAAGGCCAAGCACATCGTTTTCTGTAGACTAAAATTCTTTGCTTCATACTCTTGCACGCTTCAGCTGCCTATGCAAGTTTGGAACCACCGAAGAAACCTGTATGCGTTCCACCCTAGGAGTAGGATGGACAACTCCGACATAAGGTTTGTAATGGAAAAAAAGTGTGATTGTCTGTGCGTTGCATGTTTGATACAATGGAACTTGACAATCACAACATCGTGGAGGAACAAGTTGCTTGATGTCCATTGTGCTGTTGACAAGCTTGAATTGTGACATCAATAAGATTGAGTGCATGCAAACTGATTGTTTCCCTTTGCAAGGTGATATCAGTATTGGATGCATATAGTTTGCACCTCTTGAGCTTCATTAGGATGAATGAGTTGTACTCAATGCAAACAATGCACAAGAACACTAAGTGCAAGACATAGGAATACACAGTATCTTTGATCATGTAACCTATGCCTGTGTTCCAAAACAATTTCGAAGAGCTTCAAATTTCAATTTTCTTAAGTTATATAACTTATAACACTGTGACCACTTAAGCCATGGAGCACTCAACATCTGTGATTAATGAATCAACAGCTAGGAGATACAACTTGATTGATCACATAAAATTTCAAACTTCAGTGAAATTGGTTGGAGTTTATTCAAATCAATGCCTATTTCTTATGGACTAGAAATATGGCACCATCAATTATTGGTGGCACTTTTAGTAGTTCTGAGTTGCAGCGGATCGTGATCCGCTGCAAAAACGATCCAGATCGCCAGCGATCTGGGACCAGAAACGCTGTCCCGGATCGCAAAAAAGTTTGCAAACTTTTTTCTCATTGGGCAGGGATCCACCACTGGTTGCAATCCACATGAATAGCAGAAATATTGAAGCAGATAGAATTGAAATGAATAGGCAATGAACATATCTGCAAAAACGATTTGCTTCAGTATCTGATATTCATTTGCTTCAGTATCTGATTGAAGTGAATAGCAAATATTGGGGGTTAACCATCTGAAACCAAGCAACAGAAAATGCTCTTTTGAAATCCTTTCACATGATCGCGTTCCGGAACGGAAATGCAACTTTGTAGTAGTTGCATGTGGCGACTACAGTGCGATACCACAATTTCCAACAAGAGAAATGGTTTATTGGTAAAAGATCAAGCTTGAATAATGGCAAGCATGTGATTGTCTTGTAGGTAGAGTAGATCGATCAATGTGTAGGTGTGAAGATGAAATAGTCCATTTGAAGAGGCCAAGGATTTCATGATGGACAGCTTGACACCTCCACAATTGGTTAAAGTGCAGTCCAAAGTAACATGTAGGGCCTAGGCATAGGTGCAATAAAGTTATCAGTTAGAGGATTCATCTTTATCAGGACTTATCACAGTTGAGCCATCACACTATCATGATCGCACAAATCATGGCCAAGCTGTACAAGACCATTTTGGAGATTGCAATAAATACAGAAGCAGAGGTTGGGCATCTACACACTTTGGGTTAGTCTAGTTTCAAGAAATAGCACTCCACCACGAATTATTTTTACACTCATGATGCTTATAGAGATAGTGAAACATCAAAAGGAGCTAGTAGATTGTGAGATTGTGATTTTGTTAACTTTCGACAAAGGCTTTGATTCTATTCCACGCCACATACTTATCCGGAGGATGTGGGAGTTGCACCTTCTAGCATATTCTGTCCTTGCAAACTATAGTCATGGCACTATATGAGATGGTATTGGAATGTTTCAGACATGGTTGCAGCGGAATGCGTTCTGCTGCAACCACGTTATTGAGAACCCAAAACGCAATTTTTTCTTATAGGAAAACCAGTGTCTTGCTTAATTTTTTTTCATCACAATGTTGGAAATCTTTTCGTTACTATGCTATAAGCTCTATGTTACCCTTATTGTATTACGTATGCCTTTAACAAATCTTTTTGAGAAGCTAATATATACTTCATATATATGTCAACATGGCATGGGCCGCAAGAGGATTCTCCTTACGTCTTGGCCTTTGGCCCAATCAGCCCCATTGAGATTGGAGAAAGGTGCTTGTCGCTAAGAAGAAAATACTACTTTGAGATTATGTTTAGATGGATTATCACAAGGAAAACTACACAACAGGATGAAAACTTTGCAGACTTTGCACTATATTGATCTCTTTCAAAGTACATTATAGTAACATAGGGGAGAGTGTGCCATAATCTCCACCCAACTATTTCCTGCATAGGAACTCATGCCCAAAGCCTCGAGCAACCATTAATCATGACTCATCCTTAGCTAACATGTAACTTACGTGCAATGAAGCCACTAGCCATACCACTTGGTAGTACCCTGACAACACCTAGGCATGAAAGACAGAAGTAGCTAAAATTGTTAGACATGTCCCTCATGTATTGGACCAATTGTCTCATACAACATAGGACTTATGTCCCTTTGATTTGTCGAGCGCTGCTTTACAGAAAGTTAGCTTAGTAGACTCCTTTGAGTCTTCACAAACTCTAACATGATGCATTCCTCGTTAGATCAATCCTTCTAAGCACATCAGTATTGACAATCATCTTGTTCAAGCCCCAACAATATGCCAATATCCATCTTTCTTCACAACAATTATCAATGAGGCAAAAGACAAACAACTATTCCTAGTTTCCCTTTGTCTAGATAATAGTCTATCATACTTTTGACTTCCTCTTCTTCCCTTAGTTCCATTTCTTAAGGAGGTTTTTTTTTATTAGACACGATTTATTACACAATTCAATCTTATGTTTAATGTTTTGATTAGAGTCAAAGTAGATGGCAAATTATCAACACATCGACAAACTCCCTCTTAATCTCTTGATCCAATTTATTGGTAGTATTCATCTACACTTGCCGCATGTACTCTCGTTAGCACTAGTGGACATATCTTATAAATAGTCACAAGTCAATTCAAATCAATTCGTTTTAAAAAATTTTGAATTGTTATATTGCTATACAATCTCAAAAAGTAAACTTGTTCTTTAAAATTTCAAAAATAGTGTGAAAATTTATCAAAAAAAATGACTTTCTAAAAAAACTGATTCAAACCAATTGATTTGATGCAATTCGAATGTGTTTGAATCTAAGGAAGCGGATGGCGGACGCGGACGCGGCGCGTCCTCGTCCGGACGCGTCCTCGTCCGGACGCGTCCGGTTTTTTTATTTTTTATTTTAATTTTAAATTTTTTTTTAAAGAATTAAAAAAAAAATGGCGTCCGGACCCCAGACGCATCTATTTTTTTTAAAAAAAAAAAATTGGATGTGTTCGACCCCGCGTCCGGGGGTCGGACGCGTCCGGGTCCGGACGTCGGACGCGGACGCGGACGTGGACGCGGGCAATCCGGCCCGGACCCTCATCCCTGCCTTCAACTTTGAATCACGATTCTTTGCATAAATGAAACAAGTGATCTAGGTGGTGGGTGCATTCTGCCTCCCATAGATAGAATGGCCTTGTGCTAGTCCTTGCATAGGCTCTAAATGCCAAGTACATGAAGATGTCCATTCAACGGTGTACATTAGGTGAGAGAATGGCACTGCCATTTTCTCACCTAGTGTGCATCATTGGATGGGCATTCTTTTGAATGTGGCATTAAATGCCTGTGCAAAATTCATCCTCAGGCGATAGAATAAAGCCTACCCTTGAACTAAAACTTGTGCACATGAGTATCCCGTTGTACTTTTTTGCGACAGAAGTTGGAAATTAATTGTATCTATGAGGGCACACAATATCGTGCTAGTCAAAGTTTGGTCAAATTAAAGAGTATTCTATTTTGTGTCATGAAGATTTTTTCTAGATGTTATGTGGATCTTCCTATTCTTTGTTTTTTCATGAGTTCATAGCACTTTACAGCTCATTGATCCGACATGCCTAGTTCAAGATATTGCATTAATGAACATTTTTGGTACATTCTTGTGTCCTTTTTCTAAATGTTTGTCATTTTTTGCGAACATGATTCATAGAAGTCATCTACTATAAAAAACCTTTTTTTTGTCATTTTATTAGCTTTTATTAGTGTTCACTTTTTTTGTATCATATTTGACACTTTTCCATCATTGATCTTCCTAACACGAATCACTTCTATTCCGCAATATAGATATCGATTTTAATCATTCAAACACCACTTATTGAGATTTCCACCTTTCCAAAGCTTTACTAGTTTTTATCACCCAACTCTTGTGTGTGGAAGATTTGGGTTATCTTCTTTGGCATAGTTGATGTACTTGCATTTCTTTGATTGTACTTCTTTCATATTTTGTTTGTCTTCTTTGTACATTTTTCCTTCCTCGTATGCACTTTGTGGTCTCGTCTTGTATTGCCCTTTCTCATCATGTTTTCCACTCATTCTTCTTATGATCATTGGCTTGTCGACATTAACACACACTTTGCTACCAAACATAGTACTGACCATGCTATTAACTGTGGTTCTTTGTTTTCTATGTTACAATCACCTTCATTCATGTCATTTTTTCTTCTATTGTTTCTATCTTTGTGTGTCCTCCTATTGCTAAAGACCTCTATGATGCTGGAATTGAGATTCCTGAACCAGACTCTGTTGCAGTAGAATTTAACATACATGATCTTCTTGTAATTGATGTTCAAACTCTAGTAGCGGTTGTATTGCCCCATGTGAGGCTCTAGTTGGAGCAGGGATTATCCAAATTTTCTTGTTGGTGTTATAGCTCGAGATCATATATGCTTGGATACATCATTTCATCATTTTTCATCCATGTTTGCAATCGTTTCAGATGTTATGGATGATGCTTATATAGTAGAGCATGCACATCTAGATCAATTAGATGAGTCTACTTCAATTGAGGTTTATGGTTTGTGTGATGCTACACATCTATTAAGTTCATAATCCCCTAACTCTAGCTTTGTTTTAGCTATTTGTTGTTCTGGCATTTTGTGAGAGATTCATGTTCATGTAGTGAGTGGCATACGTGCCAATGTCGTATTGGTTTTGCAATAGTTCATAGTTCATTATGATACATATGTCTTGTTGTTACATTGCTTGTCTCTCTTCCTCTTCCACGACCTCTTGGCCTACCACGATGCTTGCCAGTGCTCTGCTGCCTGTGCCTGATATTCTGTTGGCTGTGCGTGAGATGCCCATGGCTCAACATGCAAATTCATGAACCTAACTTGGCAAGAACCCCTAGGTCTACCCCTTCCTTTGCGTATTGGTGATGCAGGCTCAAGCTGTCTCTGCTTCTGGGTCATCATGCAATTACACATCATTGACACCTTCATTGGTGTCCATCTTATCCAGAGCACCTCATACTCATCCCCAAAGCCTCCCTCCTCATTTCCCTCCCTAGTCACCACCCTCATCTCCTGCAGTCTGTGCCTCTATCCTAGCCATGAACCTGGTGATCCTACACAATTCACCCAAGTTGCCGGCCAACTTGTAGCACTGACCGCTGAGGTGTGTGGCCCCTGGAAGCCGACCTAGCAGAGCTTGCCTCCCCATATGTAGTCATAGGCCCTGGAAGCCGACCTAGTAGAGCTTGCCTCTCCATATGTAGTCATAGGATGATCTCAGATGTTTGCAGGAATCATCTTCAGTGCCCATGGTCCATCTACTGACTTGCTCAGACCAAGCAAGTGTGCCTTGATCCTCGTAGATGTGCTGGATTGCGTTGTCCATAATGTAGGTAATGTTGCCTAGCATTGGAGCTTGCATACAGCACCACATCTTCCGCTAGTAAATGCATCTCCACTCAAATGCCTTGTCTTTCCACAACACTGTAATAGCCTATGTATGTGCCACCAAAACTAACAGATGATATGCATTCGGTAAAAAATCCTAAAGAAGAAATGAAATAAAGCCCTAATGCAATCCAATAACTTGAATGCTTGGAGCGGCCACTTTCGCTGATACAAGCTGGAAAACTGCAACACTCTATTCCTAGCAACCCTTTGTCAGATCTTAGCAACATGAATAACAGAAATTGATGCACTATAGCCTCCAAACAAAAGCAAACAGAAAAATGATGGAAAATGAGCTCAAATAAGTTTTTGTTGATTTTTCTCCACATGCGATCTATCAACTCTGAAAACATGCCACAATTACATGGACGCCAACCTCCTTCACCAAAATTGGCCTCCTATGGCTCCGATCACTCCCCTTTGGTTCAGGGGTTCGGGAACATTGTTCTGGAACACCGAGGGTCTGGAATGGCTTTCCGATGAAACTTAGGTCCTGATGGAAGCTTGTGGCTGACTCAAATGTGGCCTCACTGGCTCAAATGGGACCTGGGTAGGGCTCTGCTTGCCTAACAGCCAGGTGGCTGAGCCTTCTGCATGGCTGGTCCCAAATCGTGGGCAGTGGCCTTATCGCAGTGTGACTGGACCTTTTTCATCTGTATTTTGAGGCTGGGTGGCCCGATGGTGGAAAACACTGACACAGATTGTTCTTTTGCTTCTTAATTTTCAGATCTCAAATGATTGAATAATAGAAGACTAGATACCTCCACAGAGTTATTAGATCAGCCATCTTCTTTTCTACTTGAGGAGAATGGCTCTGCAATAAGCATCCACATATTTGTTTTATGACATATTCTCCCAAGATTGCAGCATCAAGCTGTTTGATAGGAGGTTTTGGAAGATGGGTACCAATCTTACTTAGGGGTACTCATCTTACCTTTCTTTGCAGGAAGCTTCCACATAATTGTTTCATGACATTTTCTCGTAAGATGTCAATTTGTCCTCTTCTCTTTGGCTTCAAGCTGCAACATTGAAGAGTATAGTTGTTAAGCAGTGTCACTTTGTTCTAGGAATTCAGATCAAAGATTCTTCTGTAAAATACCTTAAAGTTGTAAGCTGTAACTCATTCCACTTCCATGGTTTCTCTTTTATCAAGCTGCTTCCTAAAGTTGTAAGCTGTAACTCATTCCACTTCCATGGTTTCTCTTTTATCAAGCTGCAAGTATTGTGTAGCTATGGTCCATGATTATCTGAAATTTATAGGTTGTTACTTTCTTTAACTTTCTGGAAATGTGTGTGTGTGCGCGCGTGCACCTGCGTTTGTGCATGCGTTCAGACATGGGAGGGAGGGAGATATCCGTGTCACAGCTAAATTGAAATTTGGATGTATTCGTGAGTAGGTTTTAGTATCTGATACTCTACACAACTTGAATATGCATAAGTTCTTACAGAAGATTTTGCCTTGGGGCCTAAATCATCACCTGTAGATGCTGGAATATGGCCGCACGCATTTTGAGTTGCAACCTAACACTGGTCAGTTAATCGAAAAGTTGGATGGGGAAGCAGAAGAGATGTCCTTTGAAGAGTTGCTTGCTCAAGAAAAGAAAGACTCCTTTTGGTTAGTGCTTCATACTTCATCAGACATCTATTCCATTTTAAGTTGATTTTTACTATATCGTCTATAGAGACCTCTTTATTTTTCAACTTCCACCAGCACTCTACAGACCACTCCAGCATGTTGGTTTGCTCTCTAGCATCTCATATTTGTACGTAGATTATGCATGTGCAACTGAGTGCTTGACTAAGATTTACATTTGCTTTGCAGGCAAAAACATAATCCTTCAAGGTCATCAGTTCAGGTCATTTGAACTGGAGAAAGTGCTAAGTTTGTTGCTGTATTAACAAACGACCTGAAGAATGAAATATGGAGTTGCTAAATAAAATCTGGAAGGCTTTATCTTGCTAGCGACATGTACAGGTTATTGTACTATGATCGGATGTAACAGTTTGAGGAAACGTTGAGTGATTATACACACACCCTTGGTGCTTTTTCCCAGCTTGCAAATATCACTTTCCAATATAAACAAAGTATCACATCAAATGTTTGCAGAGCTGATCTGTGCTCTTCTAGACACACCATATGATGTGGCACTCTTAGGAATTGGATGAGCACATTTCGTTGTTCCTTAAGAGTTCATGCACATAAAGCAAAATCGGGTAGTGTGTGTTCAGGTAACGCATTTATAAAATCCTCAAGGCATTCTTTTTTTGCCTTCTCCGTTAGATCAAGTCACAAGTGGAATCTACTACTCAATAGTTGCTCATTGATTTCCATTTTCATTGGTGAAGTCCAGAAATTTGTCATGGATACTACTTTTAATATTCTTTCTATGGTGAATTGTTCAGTGCATGACAGTGAACTTTAACTCAAAACTTGTTTTTGTAAATATCTACATCGGTTGAAAATGTGGAGAAAAGAGTTCACTTGACTATATCTCTGACCAACTTGTATGAAATTGGCTCGTTGAGAGTTTGTCATTGCTTTGTAGACCGTCTCCAGCTTTGATCACTTCTCCAATTTGGTTTTTTATTATAATGATGAACCTATAGCTTTGAAGTTGAAGTTGGTTCTTTTTGTGAATTTCATTGCAGGTGGGTTTTGTAAAAACGTAGTTCAAGTTACTCTATTTGAATCAGGAAAAATGTGATTGGCTTGCTTTGACTGCTTTATTTCATTATGCTCCAAACAGTATGTTCTTCATTCGACAAATGTAGGGACTATCTGGTTGGAAGCCTCCTAACCTTTTTCTCCAATTCTTTATATTGTGACATCGACATGCCCATATAACAAGTCGAACATTCCTATTATCTTTTCAAAACCAAAATAAGTATATACGTGCCATTCAAATAGTAGGCCTTTTATCAATCGTTAGTAAACAACGTGGAGTGTAGTTTTAAAAGGTTGAAGCCTTACCCACCGTATGTATAAGCTGGGGACATGTCAGCATTTTGGTTGAAACTGCTCTTCTTTGTATTATGATGTCACATTTGGAGTGTTGCTGGCTTGTCAATGGAGATAAATTCAGCTGACTCTGCAGAGTGTTATATCAGAGAGGTATATTGACCTTAGAATGTCAATGATTATGTGGCTTGTGTTTGATTCCTGTTTGTGTTCTAGGCAGGATTCTCATCTAGTTTTGCGAACTGGAGATGTGAATGTATGTTGTCACCACCTTGAAGTCAGAAGCTAGTGACTTGAGGGACACCAGTGCCACAGCGTTGAAAGAATACGTTTGTGAAGCTTCTTGCTTGTAGTATTCTTATCAAGAGAAAACAACACACGCTATTCCTGATTAAGTGAACTTACACAACAAAATAATCCATTTAATACAAGCTGACTGTTCGATATTCTCTTGGATTTATCTTCCATCTGCTTGCTTTAAACTTTGGTTGCCTCTTACGTACAAAACTATCAATTCTTATTCAGACACCATACTCATCAAAAAATTAACTTGGCAAAACTATTAGACTAAAGATCTTCCAAAGGCAGATCTTTAGTCTAATAGCTTTTATTCACTTTGGCTTGTGTGTGGGTAGGACCTTGAAGCTCTCGGTCAATATTGCGGGCTTTGTGCTTGGTTGAAGATGGCTCTCGGCATATTCAAATATCCATGGGTCTTTCAAACACTTGTAACTCAATGTGTATACCCAGCCAATGAATGCTAATTATCAACATGTTGTACATTTTTTGAGCCCAACCTTTACATATATAAATCTAATCTTTATAATGTGTTGTCTTGTACACATACATTTACATATATTTATCTAGTGATGTGTTGTGTGTTGTGTGTGTGTGTGTGTGTGTGTGTGTGTGTGTGTGGTGTGTCTATATCATAGATGCACCGCGATTTTGAATCGTGATCAGAAATGCGATTCAGAAACGCATTTCGGGATTTTTCTAGAATCGTGCAGAATCGTTTTTTTTTTTTGAATTTTTTTTAGGCAATACGGGTATCAGATGAAAGCTTTGGTTGAGAGCATTATGACTGTGTAGTTTGTTGATTGTTTCGGGTGCGAAACACCAAAAAGTGTGTTTTCACTCAGGGAGTTGGAAGGCCAAATCATGAAGAGGCCTTACCGTCGAGGGTCTACCGGCAGCCCCCGGACTCTGCCGTTGGGGGGCAATGCCCCTCAAACCCCCCATAGGGGGGCTACCGCCCCCTGGACCCCCTGTTTCTCGGAGGGCTACTGCCCACCGAACCCCTTGTTTCGCGGGGGACTACTGCCCCCCGAACCCCCTAGGACTTCTTGCTATATAGACACTGTAGATAAAAATGCTACCGCCCCCCTCAATATTTATGCCCCCAACTGTATGCACATTGCACTCACATCTCTAGTGAAACGATTGCAAAAGTAATCATCATCCATATAGTTGATAGCCCAAACTGTAGGATTCACATTTACTGAAAACCAGAGCAAATGACAACTAGATAGCTATTGAAAATAAGATCTGTTTGTGTCTCATCTACTGCACTTTTGAGAGGCAAAACGTTGGTTTGACCATTGATCCCCTAAAAACATTTCCGCCATATGCTATTTTTTCAAATTTTTTTATTTTTTTTATTTTGCGATTTTGGGGTCGGAACCGCGATTCGCACAATCGTGATTCGCGAATCGCGATTCGCTGCAACTATGTTATATATATATATATATATATATATATATATATATATATATATACTAGTAAAGAGTGCCCGTCGTTGACGGGCAATGGAGGTCGATCTAGGTGGCGGCTGATGATTTGGATGATGGCCAATCTCGCACATCGAATATCAAACCTTCGAGTCTTTGGAAAAATTCGAGTCTTTTGAAAAATTCGACTTGACAGTACAAAAAAAGGGTCCTTCAATCCTTTGGAGAAATTCGAGTCTTTGGAAAAATTCGATCCTTTGGAGTTAAAGATAGTAAGTTTGGGCTTGTGGTTAAACATTCATGAAAATCGTGGGGGATTTGAAGGATTGAAAAAAGAAGAAGCTGTTTTAGGTAGTCAAGAAAATTTTTATGTTCATGATTTATGGATAAAACTTTGGTAATTCAAAATAAATAAGAAAGCCATGTAATAAAGATTATTGGCTAAAGTTTAAAGCACATTGAAGTGTGTGAAGAAAATAAAACCTTAACTTCAAACTTCAAATATTTGAATTTAGAGAAAGATATTTGAATTTAGTGATTGGGAGGGAGGAGAGGGAAATCTTTTTGGGGCCCACCCCCCAATGCACACAATGTGCAAATGTATGGGGATATGCACTTTCGCCATACATGCATTCCCCTCCCCATCATTTTTAGTTAAGAAAGTGTGTATGCATGGGTGGGGAGAGGAGGATGCATGGGTGCACCCATACACATGCGCACCACATGCGCACAAATAGTTATATATATATACTAGTAAAGAGTGCCCGTCGTTGACGGGCAATGATGCGATCAAAATGGGGTCATTTGCGGTGAAATGTGTGGCCTAAAGGACCACAAATGGCCTAAATGCGGTCCTATGGGTTCGTGTCAAGCCCACAAACCTGTGGACACCTCATGTCCGAGGTTCTAACTATTTTTGACTGAATCCGACCAATTTATGGCTCGACGAGCCTAGAATCCTAGAACTACATTTAGGGTTTTTGGTTTGGAGACGCACATTTCGCTATGAAAACTGAAACGTTTGGAGTCCAGTTTAGTGTTGTAGATTCGTATCAATGTGCAGCACATGACGGAATAGACGGTCTGAAAAATGGACTTCGTTCGGTGACATTGAACTGGTTCTTGAGGATGCTGAAAAGTAGTCCATTTAGTGGGATTCCCCCCGATAGAAAGGGCGTTTCTGGACAAATGACATCAGAATTGAACTGCAAATGGTCCAGTGAGTTCGTGTCAAGCCCACGAACTTGTGGACACCTCTCGTTCGAGGTTCTGATTGTTTTCTATTGAATCTGACCAATTCTTGGCTTGACGGGCCTAGAATCCCACAACATTAGGCTTTACATATTATGTTTTAGGGTTAGGCTTTAGACACGCACGTGTGTGTGTGTGTGTGTGTGTGTGTGTGTGTGTGTGCTAGGCATATGTATGTGGTAAATGATCAGTCGAATATCTATGGTAAGTGATCAGCCGAATGTTTGTGGTAACTGATCAATCAGATATCGGTGGTAAGTGATCAACCGAATGTTTGAGGTAAGTGATCAACCGAATGTTTGAGGTAAGTGATCAGCCGAATGTCTGTGGTAAGTGATTTGTCAGATGTAGCTATAGTTACAATGTCGGATCTAGATTCAATAACTCGTGGATGTAACTCGTCAGATGTAAATTCTTTGGATGCAACTCGCCGAATGCAACTCATCGGATGT